>CM061751.1:129286742-129301789 GCA_030979885.1 Lolium multiflorum
TCCACCAAACCGTTTCTTCTCTAAGTGAGGGAATCTCTTGGGATCTAGATCTTGGAGTCTTTGGTTGACTTTCCCCCTTGTTCTTCCTCTCCAATCTCATCCTAGCATCCGTTGCTTTGGTGGGATTTGAGTGTGAAGAAGAACACCTCCGGTGTTCTTGCTTTGCATCATTGCGTAGTGTTGAGCTCTCCACCACGATTTGTTCGAGTGAGAGACCGTGAGCTTGTTACTCTTGGAGGGTGACCTCCTAGTCGGCTTGGTTGGTGTCCCAGTGATCTCTTCGTGAAGATTGTGAAGGGGCCCGGGCTTCTCCTTAGTGGAGCTTGTGAAGTGGTTGTGGAGCTTGCCATCTCGGAGCGGAGAAAAAGCTAACCATAAGGAAAGGGCCATTATCCTTCGTGGGTGTGGTTCGAGAATAGGGTGAGCCTTCGTGGCGCGGGAGATCCTTCGTGGGACCTCCACTCCTCCAAACGTGACGTACCTTGTTGCAAAGCAAGGGAACACGGGAATACATCCTCGTCTCCGCGTGCCTCGGTTATTTCTATACCGAGCTCTCTTTCCTTGTGATAGCCATCGTGCTTGAAGTATATATATATCTTGCTATCACTTGTGCTACATATATCTTGTGCCTATCTTGCTTAGCTCTAGTTGCCATTGTTATACTTAGTTGAGCTTAGCATATCTTGGGTTTGTGCTTGTAAACTAAACGATAGTTTAATTCCGCATTCTCACAAGACAAATCTGAAAGAGTTTGTAATTGCCTATTCACCCCCCTCTAGGCGACATCTCGATATTTCACTGGCAAACACCAGAGAGCGCTGCAACACGTTGATATCATTGTTTGTTCCTGCCATGTCAAAAAATGCATGCCAAATCCCAAGGTCATGGTCTGCCACCGCCTCAAGAATGACACTGCACTCACCAATATCCCCCTTGTAGATCCCCTGCAAAGCAAAAGGGCAATTTTCCAGCCCCTATGAATAGAGTCAATGCTTCCGAGCATCCCAGGAAACCCTCTTGCTGCATTTTTTGCAGGATCCGAACTGTATCATCTATCCTTGGTGCTCTCAAATAGTCTTTAGCAAACACCGCTATGACAGCTCAGCAAAACTTGTAGAGAGTCTCTGTACATGTCGACTCTGCCATCCGTAGGTAGTCGTTCGCTATATCTGGAGGAGCTCCGTATGCAAGACAACGCATTGCAGAAGTGCACTTCTGAACTAAGGTGAAGCCCCACAAACATGTGCAATCTTGCTTGGCCATGAAGTAGTTGTCGTACTCCCTGACGCCGTAGACAATCTTCAAGAACAACTCTTTGTTTATCCTAAACTGGCGCTGAAATTCCTTCGGCGAATGTGTCGCATCGTCGTTGAAGTAGTCGGCGTCAAGCAACATTGCGTCGGCTTGACGATGCCGGTTGATGTTCCTCCTCTTGCCTGACTTTGAGCCGCCATGCTGAGGCACGATGAAGAAAGGCTGGTGAACGCGCAACATGCTCATCAGAATCAGCTACTGTTGTTGCCGCCGGATAGCCTCGGCGTTCTGCTCCTCCGTGAACAGCTGCACCATCATCTTGTTGTCGTTGTCCGTCGCGGCAATCAGACGTACACCTTGTGGGTGGGGAGGTTGTGCTGCGGTGGCGGGCTCTGTTCTGGGTGAAACAGCGGCCGCCGGTCGAGGGGGTGGCCGCCGTGTCGATGGACGGCGGTTCCTTGACAGGCGGCGATGTCTATTGCAAGCAGGAGGCGCGGCGGCGACGGCGACGGTGGCGATCTAGAGGGGTGGGAGTCGGCTCGGGCGTGGGTAGGAGGTGGGGAAATCTGTGTGTCTGGCTACTAGGCGGATTCCACAATCATTTTCGGACGTGCCGCGAGGCGCCGGCGTGCCCGATTCGCGCCCTACGTGAAGGGGCCGACACGGGGATGCCGGCGTTTCTATTAGGCTCGAAAACTAGCCGGCGCCTTTTGGGACGCACCGGTACGAGCCCAAAAACCACGCCGGCCCCCAAAACGCTATCGGGGCCGCCGGTAGAGATGCTCTTAAAACTCTATATAGCAATCCAAGAGTACAAGACCATTCTGTCAGCCAGATTAGGTCTTCCTTTGGTTCAAAAGAAGCTGACAGAAATTTTGGAATTCCTTTTTTTTTGTTTGAGTAGCACAATAAAAACGCGTACGCTCACACATGCGATGTACACTCATCCATATGAACGTATGAACTCACTTCCCACCCTATAACTATCTTTAAAAGACTGAGCCAGCGGATCTTAACATTGACGAAATCTTCACAAACACCTCATTGTTGGCGGGAACATCTTCTCTAACTGAATGAAAATTCTGCCTCTATAATCACCAGAACATCAAACCTGACATTTGATCCATAGCGAAGAAAGTCTGTTCGGTTTTAGGACCAAAAATCATATGAAACTTCCAATAAATTAGTGTGCATACAGTTCAAAAGTACAATTTTCGTCGAGTGATTTTTTTATTCCCCCGACAACTATGACATGCACATAATCATTCATAAAATAAATCTATACTTTGTGACTGCAGGTTCTTTTTAATTTGAAGGATTTTCATAATTTTTTTGGAGGATTTAAATTCTTAGTTATTTTCATATATAGTAGTTGTTTGATTTGTAGGATGTATGCATCGTGTTTTTTTCCTAAGGAATTCTTTCCGCAATGTTTCATAGATTTTTTTTTTGAAACAAGGCAAGACTTGGAACTTTCATTAATTAAGAAGATAGTTGGCCGGATATTTACCGGGAAACTGGCCTAAGACCGTAACACACCCTCGCTGACTGTCATGGAACACGGCCATCGCGAGGGTACATAGCCACCTTGGATACCCACATAAGCTACACGCATAAACGAGCGAATGTCTTCATGGAGGTTGCCTCTAGGATCACCTTCATCACGCGGCGGCGACTCCAACACCCTCGAAGACATTGGATGAGAAGTAACGTGAAGCTCATATTGGCCTATGCGAAGCAGATGACAATCTCCGGAGGGAAATGCGCAAGACCCAGGTCGAGGAGCTCGAGCACGCCAGGACATAGGCCGATTGACAAGGTCTTGCTGTGCCCAACCTTTGCACTTCAACATGGTCATTGCCTCACAGGGCGCCACGCGGAACACCCACACCGCCGATTAGCCTTCAACCAAGCGCGATGCGGCGTGATTCCATCCCCCAAAGAGCCGTGGAAGGGAGCAAGATCCTCAAGGTGATGCCCCACAGGGGAAATCGACGTGAGGGCGATGGTCGTTGCCAGACCCAAAGGGTATAGGCTTTCACCCGAAGAGGTCGAAAGAGACTCCACATCCGCGCCTCCAATGAGAAAGGGACGCTCATAACAACCGCCACCGCTGGCTGGACAAAGCCGGTCAAACTTTCTCTCGAAACTTCTAGACCACCAACTCATGCAACCGAAACCAGCCTGCCCGTGCCTTTGCTTGCCTCGTACCTTCAAAGCGGTGACCACACCACGCTACGCCGAGACTAGCAGCCATCTCGTCGCTGGCAAGCACCGGCAAACCAGATCCAACAGCCTAGATCCGATGACCACCCGAGGCTACACCATCAAGGAGGGGTCGACGCTTCGGCCATATCCGAGACCACCGTCGGAGCTAGAAGGCCGGGCCACCACCTCGCCACTTCAAGTCAGGCGAGCAGCATGGATCGTAGCGGCTACACCGAGGAAACCGTCGATGATGACATCGTGGGCACCGGAGCCAGTAAGGAGGAGCGGAGCCAGACCGGTGTAGATCTTGCGTCGCCGAGGAGGCTCAGATCCAACGCGCGAAGGGGCCACCACACCAGATCGATGTTCGTGTCTCTGTAGTTCGCTTCCCAGGCTTAGCCCACAACATCATCCAACATTGGCGCCCGGGGTGAGAAAGGAGGGGGCGCCGAGGTGGTGGGGCTAGGTTTCGCCTGAGTCGTCAATCCGAGCCGTGCGAGGAGGAGGGAAAAAATGCATAGGAAATTTAACATCGACTTAAATCTCTTTTCATATTTTTTTTTGTGTTTTTTCTAGTGATGCAATCAAACAAATTTTAGTGCATACTCATATGTGCTATATGGTAACGTAACATCTGAGTTACTTGTTTTTAATTACCCTGTTTTTTAAATCCTGCGAACAACTAAACCTAGGGAATCACACACTCATTCTTATCCTACACGATTTTGCATATATACCAAAATTTGTTTAATTTCACCACGGGGAAAACAAAGTATTATTACCTAGAGATTTGAGGCGATGTTAAATTTCCTATCAAATGTATCGCAAACGAATTCTTAGGAGAAATCTTATGGGATCCAAATCCTGCAAATCAAACAACAACAGTAGAAAGGATTACAGAGGACATATCTTGAAATTGTTATGAAAATCAAAATCCTTTAGTAGAATTGACAGATGGGAAGAGAAAAACAGGAGTATACGCAGATGGTGAAGCTAGTATCATTTATTGGCACAGTTACTTCGTCTGTCCTGTCTCCCAACTTTGCATTGAATAATAAGATAACCACATGGACATGGAAGGAGTGCCTGGTGCAGCCGTAGCTTTCAATAAGCTGCTGCCGAAACATGGCAGGACATTCTTCTCCTATGCATAATGAATTGATGAAACAAAAGGAGAATATATGCTTGGGGGCATGTAAATGTGGTAGGGTCGAGATGCCATGGCACGTCACGCATCCCACACAGGCTTTGCGTGTGCGAGCTTGAGCTAGAGCTGAGCAGCAGCTCAATCAGGAGCCCCATGTAAAGACGATGGATGGATGGTGGAGTGCCATGGTGCAGGTGTAGTACGTAGCATGATGAGCCTTGAATTGGGCGCACCGAGCCGTCAATCCGAGTTCCACCATTCGTCTCCTCCACCTGAGCTTTGCCTCCCTGCATGCGTGCGTGCCTGTAGCTTAGAGCAAGTACAATAAGACACATTCAGCTGACTATAAGAAATAAAATATTATAAATTTGCTTAGTTGGAGGAGAGAGATTAGGAAAGAGAAGAGGAATTGGCTCTTATCTTAGAGCAATTCCAATAGTGTAGCCAGCTGCTAGCTATAAGCCAAGTGACATGTCATCTATAGCTAACTTAGAGCCAACATATACAATAGTGAGCTATAAAAGTATAGTACTTTTACAATGCATGGCCCACCTTTTAGTCTCACATAGTCTTAGGAGCACGTGCTTTGGCTGCTACAAGATAGTAGCCCACTCCTCTTCTCTCCTAATCTCTCTCCTCCATCTAAGCCTTATAATATTTTATCTCTTATAGCCAGCTGAGTACCTTATTGTACTTGCTCTTATAACCACCAACCTCCTCCCACTATGTGAGACTAAAAAATAGGCCATATATTGTAAAAGTATCACACTTTTATAGCTCACTATTGTATATATTGGCTCTAAGTTAGCTACACTATTGAAATTGCTCTTAGACGACATCGATGCAAATCATCCACCATCCCCAAGCTACTCTTCTCGCGAACGGAGTTACACGTGATGATTGGTGGTGCATCTTTCCTTGCTCTCGGTAACACAAAACAGTTGTGATGTTGTGCGTGGATCTAACGGACATGTTCAAAAAGCGCGCGCACTAATGCTAGTACCGGATTCTTTCATTCCTATCGCCTGTCAGACTTGCTAGGGAGTACTCCTAATCAAATGCCACGGATCGTCGATGCGTTTGAGAAAATCCTAAGGCTAGTCATAGTGGGGAGTAACTTAGACTAGTAACATGACATATGTTACTAGTCTAAGTTACTACCTCCATAGTGGGTAGTAACTTATATGTGGTGTCATGCATTGTGTCATTTACTATGGTGTAGACTCAACTTGTCTTGGAGTGTGTGTTGTTATGGTAACATAGCTAGTTACCACCCAACTCTCTTTCTTCATTCATTGACATGCCATGTCATCAAAATGCCTTGGGTTGTGTGATGTTACTAGCTAAGTTACTCCCACTATGAGCAGTCTAATCATGCAGAGGTAGAAATCAGATGCTGCTAGCTAGTGCTTCAGCAATGAAACCGATCATTGGCGATATGTGAAAAAAACTCCCACTGTTAAATCAACTTCTTGTCTAAATTAAGGGTCATTAGGCGATCTATCAACATGACAACATCCATTCGTGTTAACGAAGGTTGCAACTGCACCGTGCACTCGGTCTCAGGAACAATTCAGGCGTCCTGTCCAACAAGGCCTACAGCTTTTTTTCTTGGGATTTCTATTTTCGTGCCCTCAGGTCCTTAGTTGTACTCAGTTTTCCCCAGCTCCTTAGTTTTTCCTCAGTTTTCCCCAAGCCCTTGTTTGAAACCCGCAGAAGGCTCGGACGGTAGGATTCCCGTTTAGTTGACCGTTCGTCACGTGTGGGGCCGCGTCTTGTGGGGCCGCGTCGTGTGGGCCGCGTCGCGTGGGGCTGGTAGAAAGGGACCGTGGGGACAGGCGAGCGTTTGGTTGCACGTGAGCAGCTGGGTTCTGTCTCTCTCGGCCCCAAATTGGCATTATTAAGTGCACCTTTTTCCCCTCTTTCTCTCTGTCCTTTTCACCAAATTAGTATAAAATCTAGAGAAGCTTTTTTTTCTTCAATTATTTGTGCCTTTGGGCCCTCGTTGTTTGCCCAATATGGCAGCAAATCTAGTACTCCTCTGGTCCATATGTATGTAGTTAAATCTAGAAGCAAATCTCCAGGATAATGTACGATAAATTCACAGGTCATAGTAAATCAAGAAAACTAAGTACGGCCAACAAAATATAGTAGACTAGGGATAGATAATCCCTAGATAATATGGATAGATAATAAGTGCATACAGCCAAAACATAGTGGCGAGGTTCTTCACAGCACACCATACTAGCATAACAACAAAGGGATCCCTAGCTAACAACAAAGGGATCCCAACAACAAACTAGGAGGCGGCCAGCGGCGAGCAACCTTCCGGGACTCCGCCTACCCCATCGGCTCTGCCTCCACTTGTTACTCTTGCTCCCCTTGGGAGCCTTGGGCTTGAGCGGAGGCATGCGGCCGGGGAGATCTCCACCCGCGCAAGCTGCGGAGGTGCATGGCGCCAGTGCGCGGAAGGTGGACGTTCACCGTCGTGCGACGTTGGGAAGGTGTTGCTGATGTTCTCGACATGCGTGGCAGCGTTGAAGTCCGTGGCGCCGAGTCTCCGTGCGAGAGAGGGCACTGTACACCCTTAGCGAGTAGGAGATGTCGCCGACCTGCAGCCTCCGCAGCACTTGGCGAGTCTTGACGTCCTCCTCCTCTTCACCGTCTGCCCGGCGTCGCTGCCAGACATCTGATCCATATCAACAGAAACTAGTGAATGAGTTGCAACGATGACTAACGTACATGATAACAAAGTTAAGAAAAACAGAGTCAGCCTCGGTTAGAGTGGACATGATTATATATCTACGGGAAGGTATTAGCGAACTAAAGCTCATGCTATGATTGTACACGGCAATGGTTGCCGAACCCTCCTGTAAAATTGTGCTAACCATTCATCATAGGCAAAGAAATAGATTCTAGATCTGAACTAGATCTGAACTTGAACACATTCGAGATTATTTGCATAAAATAACTGATTGAGATCCCATGATTACTTGCATAAATTAACTGATTGAGATCCAATATTACTTGCATAAATTAACCGAACAGCCGAACCCCAAATCTTAAACGAAATCAAGAAGTGATCAAAACAAAATGGAATAAAATCGGCGCAAATATTAGCCCAATACTCATCCATCTACAGATCCATCTACACCAGCAAAAATAGGGTTCAAAAAGGAATGGGGAACAAAAAAGGAAGCAAACCGTAGTTACCTCGTTCCATGGGTCCTCAGGGAGGTGTCGTAGGGGTTCGGGGCGGGACGTACGGCACGGGTCGTAGGGGTCGTCCCATCCCGCCGAGATCGGCGCCACCGGCGGGCGGCAGCCCTCCGATGCACCGGCGACGACGGCGGCACGGCGTCGTCGTCGTGGGGGCGGCGCCGAAGATGGAGCGTCGCGCTTTGAGCCCACCTCGGCGATGGGATTGGCATTCTCCTTGTCCATCTCCCGAGCGGAGGAAGAGAAGAGGGAGAGGAGGGTTTTTTGCTTGGGAAGATGATGGGACGTGAGAGAGCGGCGTTGCGTGAGCGAGTGAGAGTGACAGAGAGAGTGCGAGGCGGCGTCTATAAAGGCGAGGGGTGGTTAATGCGACCCGCGTCCTACGCGTGCACAGGTGCACGTCTGCACGTCTTGGACTTCAACGCGACACGCGTCCACGATTGCACGTCTCGACTTCTCCCCCGCGCGACCCGCGTCTACGCGTCAACAATTGCACGTGTCCTCGAGTCTAACCCCAAAATTGAGATATACTCAGGTATACCCTCGGAGTCTTATACTAGCATTTTGTGTGCTCAATTTTCCCTCGAGTGCTAATACTGGCTGGTGCAATATACTCAGTTTTACCCTCAAGTGGCTGGTCAACGAGAGTCAACAAATGGGATTAACTAGTTAAATGAGTCATTTAATGTGCAAAAAATCCTAAAAAGAGTGGCACTTACTCATGGAGTCTTTACTACAAATTGCCACTTCTCAAATCATAGATAAATCATAGATAAATCATGATAAATCAAGTTTTACCACAAATTGCCACTTCTCAAATCACCTAGTAGCTATGAAGGTGCATGGTTTTCCACAATAAGCCCTTCCCAAACAGCTTCCCCAAATCATACTTTGTCTAAATGAGGCCACAATTCTCAGTGATGTATATTGGTATTGCAAATAGTTTGAGGTAGGCCAAGATGGGTTTCATTTTACAAAACACACATTTTCCATTTTTAAATCTCAAATTTGAATCCCTTAGTCTGTTTACTACTCGGGTGCCCTTGGTTTCTTGATAGTACTAGGTTTGCTCTCTCTTCACAAATTCTTGCAGACGTGCATCATCGCCCTGATTGGTCTGGCCCATGTCACGCGGATCGTGCCCGCTCGACCGTTGATCGTATGATAGGGCTTGGGCAGGATAACCCCCTCTCTCTCTCTGTTGGTTAATGCTTCCACCCTCTAAGTATGCTGAAGGGCGGTTTTCTGTATTATTTTTTTCACGCGCTAAAAATTATAAACTATTTTAGGCGTTACTTTTCACGCAAAAAAATGATAAACCATCAACAATTTGTTGTAGCCATTACTTTTCACGCAAAAAAATGATAAACCATCACCGATTTGTTGTTGCCATTACTTTTCACGCAAAAAAATGATAAACCATCAACAATTTGTTGTATCCATTACTTTTCCACGCAAAAAAATGATAAACCATCACCGATTTGTTGTTGCCATTACTTTCACGCAAAAAAATGATAAACCATCAACAATTTGTAGCCATTACTTTTCACGCAAAAAAATGATAAAGCATCAACAATTTGTTGTACATTACTTTTCACGAAAAAATATGATAAACCATCACCGATTTGTTGTTGCCATTACTTTTCACGCAAAAAAAATGATAAACCATCACCTAATTTGTTACAAAAGCTGGTTTCAGTGAGACCTAACCAAGTTTGGCATACATGATGGCATACCTATAACAACAAGGAATATCTAAAAGGGAAAGTTTCAGAAAATTTGAAATTTAGGGTGAAATGATGCCATACATGATGCTGTTTTTGGGGTTTTGACCTGAAAATCAATTGGGTATTATAAAGGGAAATAAAAGTTGAAAAATGTAAAAACGAAACAATCTATCTATCTATGTATAGAAGATCAGCTGTATGAAATTTGAGGTTATTTAGAGAAGGTGAAAAAATCACCTTGTTAGAAAAGCTGGTTTCAGCGAGACGAAACGGCATGCGCTTAGCAAGTGATTTTTCGAACATCTCAAATGACCACAAATTTTCCATACATGATGCCATACATGTAACAACAAGGAACCCTATCTAAAAAGTGTCAAAGTTTGCCCAACCGTATAGCTCTATCAAAAAAAACTTCACCAGGCGCTAGTATAATTTTGGGATAGTTACAAACTTTAGTTACCTAACCTTCAACATGAAACTTGTTTCAAATTCATTTAGGCCTACAAGAAACAAATCCCAACTTGATTCGAGCACGACCTCCAACGATGCCGATGCGATATCGGCATGGTCAGAACGGCTATGCTGCCGCCAGTGGCTAGGTCAACGTCGGGATACCCTCAATCCCGTCCCCTCATTCGATCAACGACACACCGAGATACCGCCGAGGCCAATGCCGAACGTACATGCGATGCCAATGCCGAACATGCATGCACGCCACGTGGACACGGCCCCGCCGACCGCTATCTTTGGGCGCCACGAGACCGCGAGGTCTTTCCCTTAGCCACCACTCTCCTAGCACCCACCTATGCACGAGGAGAGACACTAGTTTTCTACATTACAGAACATGCCGACACGGTCAGTCAAAGTTTTGACGTAGTCTTCGATGTTGTCGACCATTTCTTCTCTTCTTTGCATGGTTAAACGCGTCTAGTTCATATCTATCTAATGCATCTGGTCTCGCCTCATGCAGTTCTTTGTGGACGTCGATCTCATCTCGGCACCCCGCATGCCACCTCCTCCGTGCCATCACTGTAGAGCTCCATTTAAAAATCTAATCCTACCCGTGTATTGCCCCTTGTATTCGGCGGCCCCACTTGTCATTCGATATGCTCCCCACTCGTTCACGTTTTGGTCAGGGATACAGCGATGCTTACGGTCAAACAAAGATGGATGGTCTGACGTGTCTTTGCGGGCTCTACGTGGCCCCACTAGTCGAAGATAACGGTCAACCGTCGGGCAACCGGCCGTTACATCACGTGTGATGGTTTCAGACAAAGGCTTTAAAACTGAGGAAAAACTAAGGAGCTGGGGAAACTGAGCACAACTAAGGACCCGAGGGCACGAAAATAGAAATCCCTTTTTTCTTTGCAGCAGCCAGGCTTGCAGTTTCGTTACGGAAAAGGAGACCTATGTGTCTACACAAGGTCGGTGAAATAGTGGAATATGCTCCCTCGCCTCCAAAATAAGTGTCTCATGCAGTTTCATTTGTATGGTAAAACCAATCTGTTTTTTTTTTCAACAAAGGGAGTATATTAATATTAGACAGATAACAAATACACCCAGCTGCCGCCACCCGGGTCGCGTCTCTCGCGACTCCGGAGGCCCCATCTGCCGCCATCAAAAACAGCCTTCCTACAACATAGTTCACCCTGCCGCCGTCGGAGGAGGCCACCAACGGAAATCAGTGGTACGGTGCCTCCCATTTTTAGCCTTTTTTCCTCTTTTCTTCAATCCAAGTTTCTATTGTGAGATCCAATCTCCGTTCTTCGCCGGGAGCCTCACATCGACATGCTGAGGTCCGGTCAATGGGGTGCGCGCCCAACACCGTGATCGCCAAGAGCCTCATGTTTGAGGTTGCGGACGCAGTCAACGAAGTTCAAGTCCATCGACGCCTAACTGTCCCCGGCGTCCATGCCCTTGGACGCGAACTGCTGCATCACCGCCGTGATAGTCTCGTTTTGGTACGAGGATTCAGATCTGGAACTCGCAGTAATTGTTAGCGTTGGTGTGCATGACGGCTCCGTCGCGGGCGACGATGGTGGAGTCCACCATGGAGGGGTGGTGGTGCGGCCAGGCGCGATTCGTGGGACGCCGGCGACGTCTGCGCGGGGCAAGCCGCCGGGCTGGTCACGTGGCAAGGTGTGATACGTCTCCAACGTACCTATAATTTCTGACGTTCCATGCTTGTTTTATGACAATACCATGTTTTGCTTGCACTTTATGATGATTTCATGCGTTTTCGGGAACTAACCTAACCAACAAGATGCCACGGTGATTTCACATTTTTACTGCATTTTTGGTTCCAGAAAGGCTGTTCGAGCAATATTCTCGGAATTGGACGGAAAAAAACGCCCAAGATCTTATTTTTTCCCGGGAGCTTCCAGAACATTCGAGGAGGGCTGACGAGAGGCCCACACCATAGGGCCGCGCGGGCCGGACAGCGCGGCCGGCCTGGGAAGACACTATCGCCCCTCTGTGGCAGCCTCTTCGCCTATTTGTGCCCCCGACCTAAGCCTTGTTCTGGTGTGAAACTCGAAGGCTCCCGGGGGCGCCGCCGCCAGCCGAAACTCAATTCGGGGAGGCAGTCTGCCCCGTTGCGGCACCTGTTGGGACCGGGGAAGTGCCAGGAAGCCATCCATCACGCCATAGCCTCCATCATGCTCCGATGAGTAGTTCCCCATGGACTACGGGTTCCTAGCTGTAGCTAGTTGGTATACTCTTCCCCATGTACTTCAATACAAAGATCTCATGGACTGCCTTACATGATTGAGATTCATCGGATGTAATTGGTGTTATGTTTGTTGGGATCCAGGTGGATTGTTACGTTATGATTGTCTATCTACAAAGTTTGTGAAGTTATTGTTGCTTTGCAATCTTGTGTGTTTAATGCTTGTCACTGGGGCCCGGGTGGCATGATCTTAAATTTGAGCTCTATAATTATTGCTTGGATTGTATCTACAAGTGTATGCACATGTCTATGTCAGGAACCAAAGGCCCCAAAGTGGCAGAAATTGGGACAACCGGAGAGGAAGGCTTAGATATGAGGATCACATGTTTTTCACGGAGTGTTATGCTTTGCTCCGTTGCTCTATTAAAAGGAGTACCTTAATTTTCAGTGGAATTTTATAGAGGCCCAGTATAGGCTGTGGGACAAAAGATGTTGCCTGAGTTTCTCATTGCGACACGTGTGACTATATATGGAAAAACATGCCTACATGATTAATAGACTTGATATTCTGTCTTAATGCTATTTCAATCCTATCAATTGCCAACTGTAATTTGTTCACCCCAACACTTGTCACTTGGAGAGTTACCACTAGTGTAGATAGCTGGGAACCCGGTCCATCTCTCATCATCATATACTCGTTCTACATGTCATTGGAAGTAGTATCAACTATTTTATTTGGTCTCCATTGCTCTCTGTCTTTGCTCTTACTTCTTGTGATGCTGTTACCTCTTGCTCTCATATTCTTGTTGCTTTCACATCACCTTTTGTTATAGTGCTTTTCAGACAAATGAATTGACAACTCAAAGCATAAATTATTCTTTACCTCCCTGTGAATCAATAAATTTGGGTTTTACTTCCTCGCTATTTGCGATCCCCTATACTTGTGGGTTATCAGACTACCACGGCGCCGTTGCCGGGGAAGCATAGCTCTACGTAAGTTCACCTGGGGAGTACACTCTACCTCTCTCTACTGCTTTTATTTTGTCTTGCTAGTTTATTTACTGTCTAGTTTATTTGTGCTTAGTTTATTTGTGCTTAGTTTTTTACTTTGCTTGGTTTACTTTTGTCTAGTTTATTTTTGTCTTGTTTTATTTTTCCTATATACAAAAAATCTAAAATTTAAAAACCTAAAAATTAAAACTGCTGTATTGGAGAACCAACAACCTACTTGGAGCTTATAGAATGTTATAATAATTACAGAGAAAGAACTGGTAAAATAATGAGTACTATGATAGAAAAATTGAATACAATGGCTAGAATCTTGTTTAGACGCCATGATATAAAGCAAGACAAAAAGATTTTGAACATCTTAAATTTCAATGTAGCTTTAGTGAGAATTTTTAATTAAGAATTATAATCGGAATTACTATATTCATTATGGGTTTAGAAGAGGTGAATAATTTGTCTTATTTATGGGAGCCTCTGAGATGGAATCCTTCATGGTTGAGAATTATGAAACTTGTACTGTTTGTAAGGACCTTAAAGATTATCTCTCTTCTTAATTCTTGCATAGAATGCTACAGTAGAATCCTTATATCCTTGATTATAAAAAGAGACACATTAATGCACAAGAATTCACATGATATGTTTCACCAAGAGAAAGAAATTGATGAACCTGAAAGCTCATTGGATGAAAAAGAGGAGAAAGTCTGACAGCTCATTGGATGAAAAAGAAGAGGAGAGTGATGAACAAGGAGGGAAGAATGGATTAGCTACCCATGCGAACCTTGCTAATGAGAGTAACTCTTCATCTCTTACACTATTTGATTGTCCACCATACCGAAAGAGGTTTAATGTTATGTTCTGTGGATTCTCTTGAAATATTCCCCATGAGTAAAACTAATTATGCTATTGTTATATATGATAATCCATGCTACTTTGATAAATCTTATGATAATGCTTTGTTTGTACCTGATGTCGAAATGCATGGTACTAAAGAATTTTGCTTAGCAAACGTTTATGATAAAGCTCTAGATGATGGTCCTATGTTACTTGATAATATTAATTGTACTACTAATGAAAATGGGATTGGAAAAGTATTGACTTTATTTAAGAGTCCCATATCTCTTGAGATGATCGATCACCTTGTTATATTATTGATAAAAGTGAGTTTGGAAGTTTTGATCCTACTATATTTGAGCTTGATAAAAATTATGTGTTTGGAAATCATGAAAAGTATGCTGCATGTGATAGTTATATTGTTGAGTTTGTTCATGAAGCTACTGTGAAAATTATTATGAGAGAGGAAAATATGGTAGTAGAAATTTTCATGGTACTAATACACCTCTTTATGTGCTGAAATTTTTGAAGCTACACTTGTTCTATCTTCCTTTGCTTGTTACTTTGCTCTTCATGAACTTGTTTATTTACAAGATTCCTTTTCATAGGAAGCATGTTAGGCTTAAATGTGTTTTGAATTTGCCTCTTGATGCTCTTTTGCTTCAAATACTATTTCTTAGGAGTGCATAAAACTGCAGAGCCCATCTTGATGGCTATAAAGAAGAACTTCTTGGGAGATAACCCATGTGTTATTTTGCTACAGCACTTTTGTTTTATATTTGAGTCTTGGAAGTTGTTTACTACTGTAGG
This sequence comes from Lolium multiflorum, assembly GCA_030979885.1. Lineage (NCBI taxonomy): Eukaryota > Viridiplantae > Streptophyta > Magnoliopsida > Poales > Poaceae > Lolium > Lolium multiflorum. The sequence continues at coordinate 129,301,615 of CM061751.1, forward strand.
CAACCTCTCCTTATCATGTTTTTGTGCCAAGTAAAGTCTCTGTAGTGAGTTGATAGTAGATTTGGATTTCTGCGAACAGGTTTCTATCTGTCACGAATCTGGGCTTATTTCTCAGTAGGAAATCTCAGAAAAATCTGCCAATTTACATACTGCGTGATCCTCAAATATGTACGCA
>CM061751.1:132448282-132636654 GCA_030979885.1 Lolium multiflorum
CGGCATCATGTTGTGTAAGAATGCCGGCCCTAGACTGACGATATCATCCATGATATGGACCAACAGATGGACCATCACGTCAAAGAATGCAGGCGGGAAGTACATCTCAAGCTCACATAGGATCACCACGATCTCTTCCTGGAGCCTTGCGAGTTTCTTCACGCTTATCGACTTCCGAGTTATGACGTCGAAGAAGTTACAGAGCCCAGTCAGCGTTGCACGGACATGGTCATCCATTATACCTCGGATTGCAACCGGAAGAATCTGCGTCATCATCACGTGACAGTCATGAGACTTCATGCCGCTGAAGTTTCGTTTCTTGGGGTCCATGTATCTGCTTATTAGCCCGGAGTAACCGAAGGGCACTCTGACTCCTAGAAGGCAATTGAAAAATTGATCGACCTCGGCCGGACTAAAAGTGAAGCAGGAGGGGGGACAGTAATAGTCTGGCTGCTTAATCCTTTTGCGCTTCTGACCGCCGTCCGCCTCCTCCTCCGACTGTCCCTCTTGGGCCGCCGGGATCTGAAGCTCTTCCCTGATGCCCAAAACTTTCAGGTCGTGTCTTGCTTTCGGCCCATCTTTGGTCCGGTCCGGCATGTTGAGAAGAGTGCCAAGCAAGCTCTCGCACACGTTCTTTGTAATATGCATGACATCAAGGCAGTGAGGTGTATCGAGAATTTTCCAGTACGGCAAGTCCCAAAACACGGACCTCCTTTTCCATACACCAATGAGCGGCGTCGTCACCGTTGCCTTTTTCTTCTTCTTCTCTCCAGGCTTTTGACGTATCTTTCCCGGCGGAGGGCACTCCTTCCAACCTTTCAGTAATGTATCGATCTCTTCGCCGCTCTTCTTCCGTGGAGGTCCTCGGGGTTCATTTGTACCATCGAACAGATCTCCACGCTTTCTCCACGGGTCAGTCTTCTGTAGCCACCTTCGATGCCCCATGTAAACTGTTTTCGAAGAGCCGGGATCCTTACCAAGCTGCAAAAACATCGTCTCTTCCATGCACCTGACACATGCCTTGTGTCCATGGCACACCTGGCACGAAATGTAACCGTATCCGAGGTAGTCCTGCACCGTCGTGATCAACGCGGCTCTCAAAGGGAAATATTCTTCCGCGACGGCGTCCCATGTATCTACCCCTTCCTCCGCCCACAACGTTTCAAGCTCCTCCTTTAATAGTTCGAGATACATGTTGATATCGTTTCCTGGCTGTGTCGGCCCTTGAATTAGCATACTCATCTGTATGTACTTCCTCTTCATGCACAGCCAGGGCGGGAGGTTGTAGATCCATACAAACACGGGCCATGTGCTATGTGTGCTGCTCTGGTTTCCGAACGGATTGAATCCGTCCGTGCTCGCACCCAACCTGATGTTTCTGGGTTCTGCCCCAAAACTTCCGAATTCATTGTCTAATGCTTTCCACTGGCTTGCATCCGAAGGGTGTGTCAGCACTGGGTGCTCAATCCGATCTTCATCATTCAACACTGCCTCCTTTCTTTCAGCGTGCCAGCGCATGAGCTTTGCTTCCTTGCGGTCCGCGTAGAACCGTTGCAGCCGGGGGGCGAGCGGGAAGTACCACACAACTTTCCGAGGAGCTTTCTTCTTCCCTTTCTTGTACCGTTCAGCGTCACACACAGGACATTTGGTCTTGTCCACGTGCTCCTTGCGATACATGATACAGTCGTTGATGCAGGCGTGATACTTTTCGTGGGGTAAGTCGAGAGGGCACGTGATTCTCTTGGCCTCGGCTAGACTACCAGGACACGTGTTCCCGGCAGGAAGGAGATCTTTCACGTATTCCAGGATGTCGTCGACGCTTGTGTCCGTCCATCCGTGTTTCGCCTTCATCTGCAGCACATCGAGAGCTACTCTCAAGCGAGACTCCCCCAACCCGCGACCTGAGTCGTACAACGGAGTATTCGAGTCTATCTCCAGTTGCTCAAGCTTTGATTTCCGCTTGGCGCCCTTCGTCTTTTCGAGAAGCAGATCTTGAAGATGAGGGTCCCGCACGACTGAAGCTAGCGGCACCTCTTCGTCGTCGTCAAGGTTATTGTCATCGTCAAGGTTATTATCGTCGTCAAGGTTATCGTCTTCTGCGACAAACTCTTCATCGTCATCAATGTCATGATGCCCTCCTTCTTGCCGGCCATTATTACCACCTGCTGCCGTCGCCCCATTGACCTCCGCGCCATCATCGCTCATCCATTGAGTGTGTCCATGCATGAAACCATTAGTGAGCAGGTGCCCCTGCAATTTTCCTGAATACGGGTCAAACCATTTCCCTCGTTTGCATCTCCGGCACGGACACAATACCTCCGTGCGTTTATTTTCATACATGTCGATGATCGCGTGTTTCAGATATCTCATCACGATGCTTTCACTCATCTCGATAACCATTCTCGCCTGCATGGTAAGATTACATAATTCATTAGAACCATGCATCCGTCGGTAGTTTTCACGGAAAATTTCGGCATGACCTTCCTACACGGTAGGACATAGGAGCGCCAGAAATGTGCCGAAACGGAAACTTGAAGAATCAACATTTCGGCGCAACGTTGGCAACTCATTTTCAACGCCAACACACACACAAGCACAAGCACAAGCACAACATATATATATGCCACACACGAGAGCTTTTCTTCAAATGTCCAACATACATTGATACATTCCTTAATTTGTTCATTAATCACCTATTTGTTTGATATATTCGTCAACAAGATCGAGACGTCGCGCCGCTACCACGACGTATGGAAGCCGACTTTCTAGATCTAGATCTAGATTGAGCGGTCAATGCGGGATAGTAGATCTAGATCTACATAGGGGGATGTGGGAGATGCATGTAGGAAGGGAAGATTTGCTCAAAAAATATGATTTTGTTTGGTCAAATTGGTGAAATTGGGGATAGAAATGGGCAAAAATGAGCTGGGTTGGGAGAAGCCTCGGGTTTGTGTGAAGGAGTGGAGTAATGGTAGTGGGGGGAGTGGTTGTTGAGCAGAAATAACTGCCCAGGTTACTGCCGGCGCACCAGGGCATGGGTGCGCCGGCAGCACATAGCCCTTTCGGCTATATCACCCCCGGGCCAGGCCCAAGAATCATTGCCGGCGCACCAGCCCGGGGTGCGCCGGCAATAGCGCAGATCCGCCGGCGCACCCCTGGGCTGGTGCGCCGGCAATGATTCTTGGGCCTGGCCCGAATCGGCCGAGGCCATGCCAGGAAATAGCGCCGGCGCGTCTGCTCCTCTGGTGCGCCGGCAGAAGGAACGCATCCCCGGCGCGGCTGGGAAGAGGTGCGCCGGCAACACATGCCACCGGCGCACGTCCTTGGTGGTGCGCCGGCACCTATTGCCTCCAACTATAGGCTTTTTCCTAGTAGTGTCTAGTGAACTGTGGACCCCGGTCCTATTCTTTACATAGCATACAATCTACTGCAATTGTGTTTTACTGTTTTCTTTGCAAACATCTTCCACTCGATACGCTTAATCCTTTGTTACAGCAAGCCGGTGAGATTGACAACCTCACTGTTTCGTTGGGACAAAGTACTTTGGTTTTGTTGTGCAGATTCCACGTTGGCATCGGAATCCCTGTTTTTGCGCCGCATCACATTTCGCCACCATCAACCTTCAACGTGCTTCTTGGCTCCCCCCTGGTTCGATTAAACCTTGGTTTCTTTCTGAGGGAAAACTTGCTACTGTGCGCATCATACCTTCCTCTTGGGGTTCCCAACGAACGTGTGAGTTACACGCCATCACTTATCCATCTACATGGAGTAATGTCATAATTTGAACAACTCATTATTTTTATTTGACCAGAGCAAAATAATAGTTATTAAGTTCTTTATTATAAATTCTAAGGGCTAGGTAGAATGCCAACGACAAACATAATAACACTTTATTATGTTCCAGACGTGCATTATTACCATATTCCTTATCAGTCACTTAGGCCATCGTATTCTTGTATTGCGTTGTATTGTATGACATCTCATACCAACCAATACAAATACCCAAGAATTTCATTATGTGACCAAACAAGAAATATATCCATAACATGTATATCATTTATATACACCTGAGCTAGACTTTCTAGTCTTTTCTTTCTTTCTGCCAAAATATCTTTTGTAGTTTCTCTTTTAGCTCTCCTCATTCTTAGAAAATACTTCACCTTCAATAACTTCTAGGTCCATTGGTCAAATACCAATAACCTTGAGGTTCTTTCTTTGAAGTTGATCATCATATGACAAGTGTTCCAGATTTCACTATTGGTAACTTTGTAATATGATGAACAATTTCACTCATAATTTTATCCATCATATCATGACGACTTTCCGATACCATGTCTGTACATGCTAGGCTCGTAAAGTTTAACCTCAGTATTCGCATGTGCAAATCTGGATTGCACCCGTTGTATGCACACGTAGAATCTATAACACCTGATCATCACGAGATGCTTCGAAACGATGAGTCTTAGCAACGGTGCATACTGAGGACGACCACTTCATGGATATGCGAATATTGTTAGTGCTCCAATAGTTGGAGGATTGAGACGTCTAGCGTCTTCAACCTTCGTACATTCCCATAAAACTTACTCCCTCAGTTCCTTTATATAGTGCCTATTGTTTTTTGGCACGGAAATTAGCGAGACGTTTTTTTGACACAAAACTCCCTAGCGATATCACAGACAAAATAGGAAACTGAAAACAGATCTTAGAAATACATGACCAGATCGTTTTCCAGATTTTCTGGACTTGACTTGATCGGTGGAAGGGGTTCTTTGCAAAAAAAACATAGCTTTACTCTTATATTCTGAAACAAATGCGAAAAAACAATAGGCACTATAAAATAAAACTTATGATTTTATGTAGTCTCACTAGATTATATTCTATCATCTTGCAATAAGGTTTTAGATATCACATATATCTCATACCTCGCTTATTTCTGAAAACAAAATTTCCAGCTCCTTACTTTTCAAACGGATTTGAACTTCAAGTTTCATGGAGACAAGATGATTTTCGGTACTAATTGAAACCATTGTTCTTTGAATCAACAATGTGAGGTTTACTAAAAGTTTGCAATAGGACTTAATCATTTCTTGATTCTATAACAATACGGTACCAGTCCGTAAAGTTACTTGTCAGATTTTACAGTATTTTTATCTCAATTACAAGACTAGCGCATGGTAGAAAATGGATGCCAATTCTACAAATTTAATTCAAAATACTATTCATACTATGTTCATGATAATAAGTTCAAGTTTTAATCTAATTAATATGAACTCCCACCTAATACAACATCCCTCATAGTTGTTAAGTGGCACACGATCCACATCCACTACACCGAAACCGATCATCACGTGAGATGATGTAGCTTCAATGGTGAACATCAACATGTTGATCATATCATCCATATGACTCGTGTTCAACCTTTCGGTTTCCGTTGTCCCGAGGCCATGTCTGTACATGCTAGGCTCGTCAAGCAAACCCAAGTATTCCGCGTGTGCAAACATGGCTTACACCCGTTGTATGTGAACGTTGAATCTATCACATCCGATCATCACGAGATGCTTCGAAACGACGACTACAACGGTGCATACGAGGGGAGAACACTTTATTATCTTGATATTAATGTGAGGGATCATCTTATAATGCTACCGTCGATCTAAGCAAAATAAGATGCATAAAGGATTAACATCAAATGCAATTCATATGTGATATGATATGGCCCTTTAGTCTTTGTGCCTTTGATCTTCATCTTCAAAACACGGACATGATCTCCATCATCATCGGGCATGATCTCCATCATTGTCGGCGTAGCGTCAAGGTCCATGGCGCCGTCTTCATGGTTGTTCACCATGTGTAGCAACTATTACAACTACTTTGAAATAATACTACAACATGAAATATAAAGACAACCATAAGGCTCCCGCCGGTTGTCACGATACAATAATGATCATCTCATACATATTCATCATCACATCATGGCCATATCACATCACCAAACCCTGCAAAAACAAGTTAGACGCCTCTAATTTGGTTCACATATTTTACGTGGTTTAGGGTTTTCGAGTAAGATCCGATCTACCTACGAACATGAACCACAACGGTGATACTAGTGTTGTCAATAGAAAGAGTAAATTGCATCTTCACTATAGTGGGAGAGATAGACACCCGCAAAGCCACTTATGCAATACAAGTTGCATGTCGAGCGTGGAGCAAGTCTCATGAACGCGGTCATGTAAAGTTAGCCCGGGCCACTTCAACCCACTATGCCGCAAGATGCAAAGTACACGAACTAAAGACAACAAAGCATCAACGCCCAAAAAACAATTGTGTTCTACTCGTGCAACCAATCTATGCATAGACACGGCTCTGATACCACTGTTGGGATTCGTAGCATAGAAAACAAAAAATTTCCTACCGCAAGAACGAAACACAAGCCAAGATCTAATCTAGTAGATGGTAGCAACGAAGATCATGAGACTAACCCTCGAAGATTTCCAAAGCCTAACGAGATTAGATCTCGTGGTGGATGTAATCGATCACTTGCCACTTGCAAAGCGCGTAGAAGATCTTGACCGCTTGGAAAAGCGCGTAGAGGAACTTGACGATGCCACAGTCGGGCAGCACCTCCGTACTCGGTCACACGTACGGTGTTGATGAAGACGACGTCCTCCTCCCCGTTCCAGCGGGCAGCGGAAGTAGTAGATCCTCCTCGGAATCCCGGAAGCACGACAGCGTGGTGGCGGCGGTGGTGGAGAACTCCGATAGGGCTTCGCCTAAGCGTATGCGGGAGAGGTGGTGGAGGAGGAGAGGCTAGGGTTTGGAGAGAGGGGGGTGGTGCGGCCAACTCATGGCTTGGAGTGGCCGGCCCCCTCCCCTTGCTCCTCAATATATAGGTGGAAATCCTCAAGTGTTGGTATCCAAGTCTTCGAATAAGACCCGAACCAAAACCTACCAAAGGGACAAAACCTACCCAAGGGGGAATCCTACTCAAGGTGGGACTCCACCCCTTCCTTGGGGGTTGGCCGGCCAAGGTGGAGCCCACCTGGGACTCCTCCCCTTTAGGGTTTGGCCGGCCATGCAAGGTGGAGTCCCTCCGGGACTCCACTTTCCATGGTGATTTCTTCCGGACTTTTCTAAAACCTTCCATAAATGCACCGGATCATTTCCAAACTTGGAATATGACTTCCTATATATGAATCTTATTCTCCGGACCATTCCGGACCTCCTCGTGATGACCTGGATCCCATCCGAGACTCCGAACAAAACTTCGAACTCCATTCCATATTCCATATCTACTTAAACGACATCAAACCTTAAGTGTGTCACCCTACGGTTCGTGAACTATGCAGACATGGTTGAGACTTCTCTCCGACCAATAACCAATAGCGGGATCTGGAGATCCATAATGGCTCCCACACATTCAACGACGACTTAGTGATCGATTGAACCATTTACATACGATACCAATTCCCTTTGTCACGCGATATTTTACTTGTCCGAGGTTTGATCATCGGTATCACGATACCTTGTTCAACCTCTTCTCTGACAAGTACTCTTTACTCGTACAGTGGTATGTGATCTCTTATGAACCATTCATATGCTTGCAAGCTAATCAGATGACATTCCACCGAGAGGGCCCAGAGTATATCTATCCGTCATCGGGATGGACAAATCTGTTGATCCATATGCCTCAACTCATACTTTCCGAATAATTAATCCCACCTTTATAACCACCCATTTATGCAGCGGCGTTTGATGTAATCAAAGTACCCTTCCGATATAAGTGATTTACATGATCTCATGGTCGAAGGATTAGGTAACTATGTATCGGAAAGCTAATAGCAACTTCAACTTAATGACGTGATCTTATGCTACGCTTTAGATGGGTGTTTGTCCATTACATCATTCATCAATGACATAACCTTGTCATTAATAACATCCAATGTTCATGATCATGAAACCTTGATCATCTATTAATCAACAAGCTAGTTATACAAGAGGCTTACTAGGGACTCCTTGTTATTTACATAACACACATGTATCATTGTTTCGGTTAATATAATTATAGCATGGTATGTAAACATTTATCATAAACACAAAGATATGTAATAACCATTTTATTATTGCCTCTTGGGCATATCTCCAACAGCCGGAAGGCGTGGATGAGGAGGAGCTGACGAGGCTGGTCATGAAGGCCTCGCAGGAGGAGCCTCTGCCACCACCGCCGCAAGCGGCGCCGCGCTATGCCTCGGTGTTTATACCTCCCGTTCTCTCAGAGGAGGGGACCATGAGTTTGGCCATGGAGGCCTCGAACGTGGCACTGCCACCGTGGCACGTGCAACCTCCTTCCTACCGCGCATCGCCACCAATGGTGTACCCACTGCCTTCCTGGGAACCCCACGAGCAGCGGCCGAGTCCTCCCATACCAACACCGCCACCGGCACCTAAGCAGTCTCTGCACTGGCCATGGCCTTGGGACCCTCCGGTCTTCATCGACCTCATCGACGATGACGACAAGTAGGCAGCCGTGGCGTGCAGCCTAGTTAGCTAATGTTATTTTCTAGTCTTTTAAATTTATACCATGTAAATTGGTTCTACTATAATTCAAAAAAAACCAATGGACAAAAAGTGCATCGGGCCACCCCAACACAAATGGACATACCAGCCAACAAGACCAATTTGATGCCCTCGGCAGGACCCAAACGAACACAAACATAAACTTTTCGTATCTGAAATGGGCCGGGCCGCTGGAGATGCCCTTACGGACGTGCTCTCGAAACCCGCCGGTCTACCGGTGCATGAGAGGCCTTGGTTTGGGTAGATACCCAATCCTATTCGCATCGTGAATTTTTACGGTTTTGGGCCCGAAGAGACACCGCATTTCGGCCCGTATCCCATCGATATAGTAACCCCATCGAGGCCTGTGAAACCTATATATAAGCGGCCTTTAGAGTTTGAAAGCACTATCACATCCATTTATCCTCTTCCTCCTCCCACTGCCGCCGCTACCCGCCCTCCAGCACTGCCAACCCAATGATGTAACTACATCTGAGCAAGAACCTTACTTGATGAATCTAATAGTTTTCCTCTTTCGTGGAAGAATCTGGCGTGTACTACATATCTCAACTCCGATTGTTGTCGTGTTGTATTCTGCTAGTTTTGGAACGTGTTTCTCGTACATGGTTGGAGCGTGTATGTTCTAAACTAGGGATCCCTTCAATGACATATCGCTGGCTTCTCCATTAATTAGGGTCTTTTGTCCTGGAGCAGCTGCACCGGATGCATGGAATTGTTGATCCAGCAACTTGGGTGATGTTGTCTATGGAAATACTCCCGGTCCAGGAAAACGCCGGATCATACACTACACTACAGTACGTACCAACCCAGCAGGATCAGCAACCTAGCGAGCGACATAGACCACATCGAGTAAAACAAAGGGATGCTCGTGGTTTTAGTTTGTTGGCAACATGTGAGACCTACCGTGACAATGGTAGACGCTGGGAAGAGCTCTCAGTCTTCCCCATTTCCATGAATTGCCAAGTTCAATTCAAGATTTGTTTTCATCGTTAGGAATCATAGACAGAAAAACAATCGGCCTACACACCAAGATTTTTAGCATAAGGCCTTGGCCGGACTTTATATATAAAGCCACAAACGGCAATAAGCATCATACAAATTAAACATACGTTCAAAACAAAGTTCAATACTACAGATAATCAGTTCACAAACAGCCTCACATGAGCAATGGTCGTCTGATGATAACACACACTAGAAAGAAGCTCACTCCTCTCTCAGTCTCACATACAAGCTCCGGTAGCGATCCCATTAGGTCTCCGAGAGCTTGTTTGTCTCCCGCCCTGCTAAGAAGTCTCCACTACTGCAAGTAAATGATCATTTTGAAGATGCAGTTAGCTGGCTGTGAGATGGAATTCTTTTCAATGTTCATTTTATTTCTCACATTTCACAACGTCCAATACATCGCCATGACACAAATCCAAACAATCCTATGTGTTCGCCCTAAAACACCTTGTGAAATCAACATGAGATAGCCGGCCCCTGCCAGGTTCCAATCACAGCCTAGAAGCTCTCTCATAGCATGAGAGACCACAAAAACTTTGCAAGGGTGCATTGAAAGAAGATGTGGTTCGAGTCCTCAAACTCCCTACATAGCGTGCACTCCCTCCCCATTGGAGGGGCCGTGCCATCTCCAGATTTAGCCACTCGAAGGGACCCTTCCCCTAATGAGTTGTCGGCGGAAAATCTTTATCTTAGTTGGGACTTTGGAGCACCACACTTCCTACACGTCCAGATCAGATCTATTAAGATACACGTATAAGTATGGGATCAAAAAGTTCTAAGAGCGAAAGCAGAAAAGAGTTCCACGACGACTTTGAACTCGGCAATCCCCACACCTAGGGGTATCCCTCCCAGGTGAAGGTCTTATTCCCTCCTTCTTCCGAGGATCAAATGTGTCCATCAGAACACCAGTATCCATGCATACGGTAGATTGATTCGCAACGATTCACCGTCAGGGCTTTACACCACTAATACAGACCGGGTCTTTTAAGGCCTCCTTGACATATATATAGAAGACCTTTTATGTGTGTGGTGTGGAACAATGGTGACGCCTAATAATTTGAAACGTGTACGCACTGTCTGGCCAGTCCCTTGCGCCAATACAATGCACGTAGAAGTGTTTTCAGGACCGTAATATTAGCTTCACACGTGGCTAGTTAGAAAATAAACCTCAGCGTATATGTCCACCATCGCAAATGGGAGTAGATGCTCCACTATGTGTAAATATTCTACGATATTTTCTTTAATGCGCCCCATCTCATTTTCTTCTCCGCATCCTAAACGGTAATAAATCAAAAGTCGTGTGTAGAAATTTCCTGAGTTACCTCTTTTCCATACTCCCGCATGCCACATACACGTTGCCAACGAATCCTCTTCCTCGTTCGTGTTAAATAAAGCCCCACGCCTCCACTCTCTTGGCACACACCACACACTACTAGAAAAAACCTTAGCAGTGGCGCATGCTGCGCCACTACTATCACGCCACTACAAAGGGTTAGCAGTGGCGCACCACATGGTGCGCCACTAGTAATCCAAGTAATAGCTATAAGTACTTAGACATGATATTTCAGTATCAAATATGCTACCTTGAACAAACAAAATCATCACTTTTGTCACGTGACGAACATAGCACATGCATTCACTTTATCCCTAGTAAGGTAGCAAAGAAGAAAAGGAAAAACCATAATAGATCATGAATTTGTTGTCACTATCCAATCACTAAAACCATGCTACTCCATCTAATACACATATCTCCCCACACATGTTCTCGCATACAAGTTGGATCAATACAAATACTTAAGAACGGGGTACATAATATTCTACCAATACATCCTACACATAATAGATTCCAATCTATATCACAATATCATAGAATAAATATCCACCACATATGAATTACATATATGACCATAATCATGTTGGGCAACTCATATGGTACTAAGATCTATGAAGAACAAGAGAGAAATAGATCAAGCTACCGCCACAAATCCATAGTCCAGAGGTAGAATACTCCCCCTTGATCATGGTGTTTATGAGGAAGACGTTGGAGAAGGTGGAGATCCCTCCGGCAGTGGCTCTGGCAGAGTTTCCTGCTCCAATCTTCGCTAGCATAGATTCTATTTTCGTGTTTCGGTGTTTCTGCGGCTCTCTCCTCCAGAGAACCCTGGGCATCATATATATATAGGGTTTTAGGTCAAATCAAGTCGGTTGTCGCAAGATTGAAGCGAATCGGACGATCGATGACGAAAGAGGGCGCGCCACCTGGTCTCTTTTGGGCCTCAACCCTTCCTCGTGAGGTCCAGGTGCTCCAGCTGCTTCTTGTGATGAAATATTAACGTCCCGAAATCCTAGCTCAATTTGACTCTGTGTAGGTCGCTGAAAGTGGAAAATAGACAAAACAGGGTTTTCTGTGCTGCAGAGTTATTGCCCAAATAAAGGGGATAATTAGTAAATCCCCAAAAAATAAATACAAAGTATGGAAATAACATCATATATGTTGCAAATATGTGGAAATATGTGTTAATAATGTGCAAAGTTCATGAATGCATTTGCATGCATCAACGTACGGAGCAGCTTTCGCACGCATGTGGTAACCCCTCTCCCAAGCTTTCTTGGGCAGCTAGGAGGACGAGTGTCTCTATAAAAGGAGGGGCAGTTGCTCCGTAGAGAGAGGTCGGTACCATTCTGCTCTTTAGACCACTCTAGATCTTGCTATATATAGTTGAAGATCATGCCTTGTAATCCCTCTTTGTGCTCCGCGAGACATCGCAGTAAAATACAAGAGAAGGCATGAGTAGGGGTGTTACTTCCTCACGACGGTCCCGAACCTGGGTAAGTCCGGTGTACCATTATGTTGTGTTGCTCCCCTGCTGTGGTTCCGTGAGATCTGGAAGCATTGCCGTTTAGCCCCCCGTGTTTGATAACCTAAGGGTCACACCAAGGTACCCATGTTCCTCTCGAGACACGAAACCCAGACACCAGCGCGCGTTGTCGTGGCCACAGCTCTACAGCGGACGCGGTCGCCCAAAAAAGGTAGTTGTACCACGTTTGATCAAGACGAAGAAGGATCTCGCGCCAAAGGAGAGGTCCGCGGGATTAGGAACCGAGTTGGTCGCAAAAACAACGTCAATAGAAAGTTGTCTTTGTTGTTACGGCCCAAGAAATGGCTGATGCACTGGCATACGATGGAGAGGTCCGCAGGATCAGGAAGCGAGTTTACGCGTTTTTTTGTGATGCATGCAAAATGTTTACATGAACTTTGTTGTTTATTGTGTAAATCCCTTAATATTTAGCAAATTTATTATATTTATTCAGAATATATAACCTACTAATAGTCTCAAAAGTGCATAATTTCTTGTTTTACATTTTTTTTGTACGAAGTTGCACAAATATTTTGTTAGTGAAATTTTCCTATGCAGAACATTGTTCAAAGATGGCTTAGGTGACCCTGTAGTATGAAGTCAAATGAAAATGACACAATGTACAAAGTTGTGGGTACTTACGTGGTGATTATTTTATATAAAATAAGTTAAAATGGCGGTCGTATGCTCCGGGGCAAACTTTTACTGAAGGGTACAAAAGCAGTTTCGAGATTCTGAAAGTTGGTAACGTGTTTGACTCAACCGTTTGCCCTATAAGATGGTTTCAGCCAAACAACGACTTTATTGGCTTGTGAGAGATAGAGGGAAGACCTAGGAAGGTTCTAGAGGTTCCCAAAAACCTTTGAATCAAAGAGCATCAATCACATAGTCTAAATTATAACTCCACTTTTGTATATTGAGAGGAAACCCATCTTTTGAAGACACTAAGCCATTGTGACGAAAATTCCTCCTCTTGGAAGCTGTCAAGGATACGGAGAAGCTCCTCCATTGCCGCACCATCACCAAGGAAGAAGGGAGCAAAGGGGCCGCCGCCCTCCTCATGGGGCGCCACCTCTCATTTTCGCCTCCAAGGCCATCTCCATCACTATCATTGACTCATGGCTGCACATTGCTGGCGTGTAGTTGATGTGGGAGTTAGAAATCCCTGGGGTGTAACGGCGCCAGAAAAGTAGCTGCTTGTGACGGTAAAGCACACGTCGTTGGGAACCCCAAGAGGAAGGTATGATGAGTACGGCAGCGAGTTTTCCCTCAGTAAGAAAACCAAGGTTATCGAACCAGTAGGAGATGAAGGCCATGTGAAGGTTGTTGGTGAAGGAGTGTAGTGCGGCACAACACCAGTAATTCCGGTGCCAACATGGAACCTGCACAACACAATCAAACTACTTTGCCCAACTTAACAGTGATGTTGTCAATCTCGCTTGCTGAAAACAAAAGATTAAACGTATGGTGTGGAGAATGATGTTTGCTTGAAAACAAAAGAGAACAATGATTGCAGTAGGTTGTATTTCAGATGTAAAAGAATGGACCGGGGTCCACAGTTCACTAGTGGTGTCTCTCCAAAAAGATAAATAGCATGTTGGGTGAACAAATTACAGTTGGGCAATTGACACATAGAGATGCACATACATATCATGATGACTACTATGAGATTTACTTAGGGCATTACGACAAATAACATAGACCGCCATCCAGCATGCATCTATGCCTAAAAAGTCCACCTTCAGGTTAGCATCCGCACCCCTTCCAGTATTAAGTTGCAAACAACAGATAATTGCATTAAGTACTGTGCGTAATGTAAACAATACAAATATCCTTAGACAAAGCATTGATGTTTTATCCCTAGTGGCAACAGCACATCCACAACCTTAGGGGTTGCTGTCACTCCCCAGATTCAATGGAGACATGAACCCACTATATACCATAAATACTCCCTTTTGGAGTCACAAGTATCAACTTGGCCAGAGCCTCTACTAGCAACGGAGAGCATGCAAGAACATAAATAACATATATGATAGATCAATAATCAACTTGACATAGTATTCCATATTCATCGGATCCCAACAAACACAACATGTAGCATTACAAAAGATGATCTTGATCATGATAGACAGCTCACAAGATCTAAACATGATAGCACAAGAGGAAGACAACCATCTAGCTACGCTATGGACCCATAGTCCAAGGATGAACTACTCACGCATCAGTCCGGAGGCGGGCATGGTGATGTAGAGCCCTCCGGTGATGATTCCCTCTCCCAGTGCCGGAGGCGATCTTCCGAACCCCCCGAGGTAGGATTGACGGCGGCGGCGTCTCTGGAACTTTTCTCGTATCGTGGCTCTCGGTACTAGGGTTTTCGCGACGGAAGGAATAAATAGGCAAAGGGGCAGCATCGGGGGAGCCAGGGGCTCCCTCCCCATAGGTCGTCGCGGCCAGGGGGCCACCCGCGCCGCCATATGGTGTGGGCCCCCTGCCCTTCCTCGACTCCGGTGTTCTGGAAGACTCCGTGGAAAATAGGGTCGTGGGCTTTTGTTTCGTCCAATTCCGAGAATGTTCGTAAACTAACTTTTCTGAAATCAAAAACGACAGGAACTGGCTGCGGCATCTTGTTAATAGGTTAGTCACGGAAAATGCATAAAAACATTATTAAGTATGACTAAAACATGTTGGTATTGTCATAAAACTAGCATGGAACATAAGAAATTATAGATACGTTGGACGTATCACACATCTTCATCAAAAACTTTATCAAGAATCTGATCTTTGTAATGTTTTTTGGTTGTGACTAGCCCACCATATGCTTGAGGGCATAGGAGAATTGGATATGATTTTTATATATTATCTCTGAATATTTGGTAAAGTTTTGTGCCTGCGTGTGGTTCTATGATTGTAATATCGAACATATAATGTATGTTACTTCACATAAATGGGCTCGTAGGGATGCACCTTAATGTAATGAAAGGGAGTATGCATAGCAGGATATGATAGAAACTTTGTCAAGATCTTTAGAGTTTCATTTGGAGAATTTATATGATATGTAACCTTAGAACTTAAAACAATGGTTTGACATTTATGTCTTAATGAATTCATAGTTGCCTCATGTAAATGGCTCACGGACAAATCATTAGGGTTGTGTTTCTCATTCTTCACTACTAGAAAAACAGGCTTCCGGTGAGCCCCATAAGTCGCGAAGGTAAAGGAACCGCGACTAATGGTACCTTTAGTCGCGGTTCGGGAGGCGAACCGCGACCAAAGGCCTGGGCCCAGGGCGCTCGGTGGCCAGCCGTTGCACGTGGGGGGCTTTAGCCGCGGTTGGCCAGGCCAACCGCGACTAAAGGTGCCGAAGGCCTTTAGTCGCGGTTGGCTGGCCAACCGCGGCTAAAGCCGCCCCCCCTATATATACCCACCCAGCAGCCAACACTTAGCCATTTGGTGCCATTTTCTTCACAAGCTTCACAAGTGGGTGTTAGGTTTGCTTTTGGTTCCTCTTATGCACATAAGGTGTTTGATGAAATGCCCCAAGAGCATGAAACAAACATGATATGAAGTGTTGGAGCCACACTTGAGCTTTCTCATTTATTTTTCCTCCTCGATCGCGGTTAGCAACTTGAACCTTTGATGTGTCGTTGATAAAATGTGCATGTGTGTGTAGTTCATTGTTTAATTTATATTGTTTGTAGCTAGTTAGTTTAACAAATGCATGATGGTTAATTATATATTTTATATTATAATAATGCAGATGAATCGACAATGGATGTACGGTAACCGACTCTCCGGCGAGTTCAGTACGGGTTTGAATGATTTCCTCGTAGTGGCTAATGCGAACAAGCAGGGGGGTTTTGTTATCTGTCCATGTGTTAAATGTAAGAATCAGAAGGGTTACTCTTCCTCAAGAGATGTTCACATGCACCTGCTTCGGCACGGTTTCATGCCAAGCTATAATTGTTGGACCAAGCATGGAGAAAGAGGGGTTATAATGGAAGAAGATGAAGAAGGGGATGATTTCATCGATGAAAGCTATCTTTCTCATTTCGGTGATACTTTCATGGAGGATGCTGAAGGTGAAGGGGAAGGTGAAGGGGAAGGTGAAGAAGAGGCACGTGATGATCCCGTTGATGATCTTGGTCGGACCATTGCTGATGCACGGAGTCGCTGCGAAACTGAAAAAGAGAGGGAGAATTTGGATCGCATGTTAGAGGATCACAGGAAGGCGCTGTACCCCGGATGCGATGATGGTCTGAAAAAGCTGGGCTGCACACTGGATTTGCTGAAATGGAAGGCACAGGCAGGTGTAGCTGACTCGGCATTTGAAGACTTGCTGAAAATGTTGAAGAATATGTTTCCAAAGAATAACGAGTTGCCCGCCAGTACGTACGAAGCAAAGAAGGTTGTCTGCCCTCTAGGTTTAGAGGTTCTGAAGATACATGCATGCATCAACGACTGCATCCTCTACCGCGGTGAATACGAGAATTTGAATGAATGCCCGGTATGCACTGCATTGCGTTATAAGATCAGAGGCGATGACCCTGGTGACGATGTTGAGGGCCAGAAACCCAGGAAGAAGGTTCCCGCCAAGGTGATGTGGTATGCTCCTATAATACCACGGTTGAAACGTCTGTTCAGGAACAAAGAGCATGCCAAGTTGTTGCGATGGCACAAAGAGGACCGTAAGTCGGACGGGGAGTTGAGACACCCCGCAGATGGAACGCAATGGAGAAAGATCGACAGAGAGTTCAAAGATTTTGCAGCTGACGCAAGGAACATAAGATTTGGTCTAAGTACGGATGGCATGAATCCTTTTGGCGAGCAGAGCTCCAGCCATAGCACCTGGCCCGTGACTCTATGCATCTACAACCTTCCTCCTTGGTTGTGCATGAAGCGGAAGTTCATTATGATGCCAGTGCTCATCCAAGGTCCGAAGCAACCCGGCAACGACATCGATGTGTACCTAAGGCCATTAGTTGATGAGCTTTTACAGCTGTGGGGCAGACCTGGTGTCCGTGTGTGGGATGAGCACAAAGAAGAGGAATTTGACCTACGAGCGTTGCTTTTCGTAACCATCAACGATTGGCCTGCTCTTAGTAACCTTTCGGGACTGTCAAATAAGGGATACAATGCATGCACGCACTGCTTACATGAGACTCAAAGTGTACATTTGCCAAATTGTAAGAAGAACGTGTACCTTGGGCATCGTCGATTTCTTCCGAAAGGTCATCCAGTAAGAAAGAAAGGCAAGCATTACAACGGCAAGGCAGATCACCGGCCGAAGCCTGCGGAACACACTGGTGCTGAGGTATTTGATATGGTCAAGGATTTGAAAGTCATCTTTGGAAAGGGTCCTGGCGGACAATCAGTTCCGAAGGGAGCTGACGGGCACGTAGCCATGTGGAAGAAGAAATCTATATTCTGGGAGCTAGAATATTGGAAAGTCCTAGAAGTCCGCTCTGCAATCGACGTGATGCACGTTACGAAGAATATTTGCGTGAACATCCTAAGCTTCTTGGGCGTGTATGGGAAGTCAAATGATACAAAGGAAGCACGGCAGGACCAGCAAAGTTTGAAAGACCCTGATGACCGGTATCCGGAACGGTTTCAAGGTCGTGCCAGCTACGCTCTGACCAAAGAAGAGAAGGTCATCTTTTTTGAATGCCTGAGCAGTATGAAGGTCCCGTCTGGATTCTCGTCCAATATAAAGGGAATAATAAACATGGCGGAGAAAAAGTTCCAAAACCTGAAGTCTCACGACTGCCACGTGATTATGACGCAATTGCTTCCGATTGCTTTGAGGGGGCTCCTGCCGGAAAATGTTCGAGTAGCCATTGTGAAGCTATGTGCATTCCTCAATGCAATCTCTCAGAAGGTAATCAATCCAGAAGTTCTACCACGGTTACAGAACGATGTGGTCCAATGTCTTGTCAGTTTCGAGTTGGTGTTCCCGCCATCCTTCTTCAATATTATGACGCACCTCCTGGTTCACCTAGTCGATGAGATTTCCATTCTCGGTCCTGTATTTCTACACAATATGTTCCCCTTCGAGAGGTTCATGGGAGTATTAAAGAAATATGTTCGTAACCGTGCTAGGCCAGAAGGAAGCATCGCCAAGGGCTATGGAAATGAGGAGGTAATTGAGTTTTGTGTTGACTTTGTTCCTGACCTTAAGCCGATTGGTCTTCCTCAATCGCGGCACGAGGGGAGACTAAGTGGAAAAGGCACGATCGGAAGGAAATCAACGATATGTATGGACGGCCATTCTCTGACTGAAGCACACCACACAGTTCTGACCAATTCCAGCTTGGTGGCTCCGTACTTTGAGAAACACAAGAATATTTTACGCTCGGACAACCCGGGGAAGCCTGAATCCTGGATTAGGAAGGCCCACATGGAGACTTTCGGCAGTTGGTTGAGAAAACATTTAATGAGTGACAATAAGGTTGTAGATCAGCTGTACATGTTGGCCAAGACACCATCTTCGACTATAACGACTTTCCAAGGGTACGAGATAAATGGGAATACATTTTACACGATCGCCCAAGATAAAAAGAGCACCAACCAAAACAGTGGTGTCCGCTTTGATGCAGCAACCGAGAATGGGCAAAAGGTCACATATTATGGTTACATAGAGGAGATATGGGAACTTGACTATGGACCCTCCTTTAGGGTCCCTTTGTTCCGGTGCAAATGGTTCAAGCTAACAGGAGGTGGGGTAAAGGTGGACCAGCAATACGGAATGACAATGGTGGATTTCAACAATCTTGGTTACCTTGACGAACCATTCGTCCTAGCGAAAGATGTCGCTCAGGTTTTCTATGTGAAGGACATGAGTAGCAAACCGAGGAAACGGAAAGATAAGAAAACGATCAGTACATCATGCGATGATCCAAAGCGCCACATTGTTCTTTCAGGGAAAAGAAACATCGTGGGAGTGGAGGACAAGACAGACATGTCAGAAGATTATAATATGTTTGCTGAAATTCCGCCCTTCAAAGTGAACACCGACCCAAGCATTAAGTTAAATGATGAGGATGCTCCATGGATACGGCACAATCGTAAGCAAGCAGGGACACAAGGGAAGAAATGATGTGTAATAATTTATTATTGTACCAAACTTTGTTGAATGAATCATGTGAATTATATTACCCGTGATGTGTTTGGTGTCCATTTTCGAATGATTCAATTGACTCGAGATAGCACTGATGATACATGAAATTTGGAGTGACTAAGTCATACTCCTGCATACAGGAAATTTGGAGTGACTAAGTCATACTCCTGCATACATGAAATTTGGAGTGATTTAGTCATACTCCTGCCTAGGCGTATAATATGCATACTCGTAGTCTTCATAGCCGCCGCCGTTGTACTGGTAGTCGTCGCCTTCTAAGTTGCCGGCGTCGTCGTCGCTGCTGCTGTCGTCGCTGTCGTCGGGCGGCGCTCGTGGCTCGAACTGAGGGTAGCGCAGGCGGGGGATATCGCCGGCCGTGATGTAGTCCATGACGCTCTGCAGAGTCCGGCCGTACCACCATAGCCGACGGCCGGCCTCGTGGAAGTTTCCAGGAGGCAGACCGTCCTCCTCATACCTGGCGAGTGCCCTCTCACGCCGATTGATGAAGAAGGCGTCCCAAGTATGCTGGTTATCGGGATGCCAGCGGGGATTCATCCGCTGCTCCGGCGTGAGGTCGAGGTAGTAGTGGTTCGTGATGGCCGCCCGGCGCGCAGTACCCTGAGGGACGGGAGGGACCGGCACGCCGCCGGCGCTTAGGCTCCAGCCGGCAGGGACGCGGTAGCCCGGAGGGCAAGGGTAGTTCGAGGCGCAAAGCTCCTCCACCTGCTGGTAGGTTAGAGTGGGTGCGGTGGAAGCCATGAGAGAGTGATGAGAGATTGTAGAGATGTGATAATGCTGGCCAAGCCGGGCTACCTATATGTAGTGACAAATGGCGGGAAAATGGGAGCGGGAAGACAGGAGGCGGGAAGAAAGTGGCGGGAAGAAAGTGGCGGGAAGAAAGAGGCGGGAAGAAAGTGGCGGGAAGAAAGTGGCGGGAAGAAAGAGGCGGGAAGGGAAGAAATGGCGGGAAGACGAGGCGGGAAGAGGGGGTCGGCGGAAAGACAGAGGCGGGAAGAGGGATTTTTAAATGAATTAGTTTTATTTTCTGAATTTTTTGATATATTACTTGTATTTTTAAGATTTTTAAATGAATTATTTTTTTTTCTGAATTTATTGATATATTAATTGTATTTTTAAGATTTTTAAATGAATTAGTTATATTTTACTGAATTTTTTAATATATTATTTGTATTTTTAAGATTTTTAAATGAATTAGTTTTATTTTTCTGAATTTTTTGATATATTATTTGTATTTTTAACATTTTTAAATGAATTAGTTTTATTTTTCTGTATTTATTGATATATTATATGTATTATATGATTTTCAAAAAAGGAAAGTATTCTCAAAATTACCTCTAGTCGCGGTTGGCTGGCCAACAGCGACTAAAGGTCCTATGCGCGGGAAATTAAAACCCGCGAAAAACCCTTTGTCGCGGTTGGGGTCACAACCGCGACTAAAGGTACCTTTAGTCGCGGTTGGTGACCCCAACCGCGACCAAAGGTCCTACCTATAAATACTGCGCCCCGCGCAGGCGGTTCACTTCAATCTCTTCCTCCTCGAACCTCTGCCGCCGGCCTTCTCCTCGGCCTTCGTCGGCGCAGCCGTGACGCACCTCGTCGGCTGCCCGCTCTCGCCGCGCGCGTCCAGATCCGCAAGTGACGTCGCGCCGCACACGTACGTGTGACCGCGCCGCGCGGGTGTGACCGCCGCGCGCCGATCGGCCGCCCGTGGGCCGCCGCGCATGGCCGCCGCCCCGCGTGACCGCCGCCCGCGTGACGCCCGCACACTGCCGCCGCCCGACCGCTGCCAGCATAGTGTGCCTGCCGCCACCGCCGCCCGAGTGCATACGTACGGAGATCGAGGAGGAGGGAGATCGACCCGCCAAAGTTTTTCTTGCTATTTTTGACAAACAAAAAAAAGTACAAACAAAAATAAAATTAACAAAAAAAAACAATGTTACATGCTTATAATTAAAGGGCTGTCCCAATTTTTTTTTCTTTTTTAGTTTTTTTTCTTGTAAATATGTGTGTACTAAAATTTCACTTAAAAAGGAACTAATTAAAATTTGACTTAAAAAACTAAATAATTGATACTTAAAATTTACTAAATAATTGTGAGACTTAAAATTTTGAGACTTAAAAAACTAAAAAAAGACTTAAAATTTGAGACTTAAAATTTGTGACTTTTAATTTGTAACTTTTGTGTTTTTTTTAACTAACTACTTAACCAAAATAACTTAAGAAAAAAATAACTTAAGAAAAAAATAACTTAAGAAAAAAATAACTTAACCAAAATAACTTAAGAAAAAAATAACTTAACCAAAATAACTTAAGAAAAATAACTTAACCAAAATAACTTAACCAAAATAACTTAACCAAAATAACTTAAGAATGTTAACTTCGGTCAACCGCTCTCTCGGCACCGCCACCGCTCTCTCGGCACCGCCACCGCTCTCTCGGCACCGCCACCGCTCTCTCGGCACCGCCACCGCTCACGCGGTTGCATATACACAATTAATTAATTTGTTTTGACTACATGTTTTCAGGACTGACATATGGCGGACGATAGAGCTGACCCGATTCTGGACAACTATGATCTGGACGTTGAAGACCATATATTCGGCATCATAAAAGGCGATATTCCATATGAGCCGACCGGACAAGAAGAAGATGATATCTCTTCTTATCTGAACCTTGACGGTGAAGATGAAGGGCGCCGTCAGCAAGATGATGCCGAAGAAACGTCGGTAAACGACGATCTTCAATTGGAAGTAGCAACCACCTCCGGCGCCGAGGTATATATATACATTGAGCCTCTGGTGATATACAAACTAACTGATTTGAATAAATATGTGTGTACTAACGCGCGCGACTCTCTTTCTTATTTTAGCCCTCGGCCGGATCGTCGAAAAAATCGAGTACGTCGTCGTCAAAGCGTGGCGCAACCAAGACGATGAAACCAAACGAAACATGCACCATCGAGGTTGTCGACGAAGCAACCGGCAGGCCGCTGGAGCCCAGCAAGAACGCCACCAAGTTTATCAGCCAATGCGGAGCCGTTGTTAGAGAGAACGTCTCGATCACCGTCCAGGAGTGGAATGAGCCAAAGAAGGCACGTCTTGGTTTCACTTTCGTCGATAAGAGAACAAAAAAAGATTGCTTCAAGAAGCTTATAGAACATTTCGTTCTACCTCCGGAATACCGCAGATACGATGAGGCGGGTAACAAGATTCAGGAAAACAAGGAGAGGTGCAAGCTAGTCAAACAGTTCGCTCTTTCTAAGATGGCCGACGCATTCCGGAAATACAAGCAAAATCTAGCCCATGACTTTGTCAAGCAGGGCAAGACTCCGGATTTCAAAGGACAATATGAGAAACTGCAACATGATTGGCCAGAATTTGTGAAGCAAAAGAAATCGGAGCAGTTCCTTGAAATGTCGAAAAAAATAAGAAGAATGCGGCCAAGAAGGAGTACAATCATATTATGGGGCCAGGAGGGTATCGCTTTTGGCAGCCTAGGTGGGAGAAGATGGAGAACGAGCTGAGGGCGCGAGGAATCCGTCCAGGTACGGAGGGATGGGACCCAAGGGCCAAAAGCTGGTGGTACGGGCATGGGGGATCGCTGAACCCGGAGACAGGGGAGTGTGTTTATCAGGGCAAAATAATTAAACCCACCCAAAAGCTTATTGAGGCAATGAGGGATGCTCAAGAGGGGAGGATCAAGTTCAACAGAGAGAACGACGCCCTGACAAAAGCCCTCGGGAATCCTGAACACGGAGGACGTGTACGAGGCATGCCCGGGGACATTCCGTGGAAAGTAGGGTTCCCCCAGAACGATGACCCGTACGGTTACAGAAGCCGTAAGAGAAAGATGGATCGGGATGCAGATGTTGTGGCGAAGCTGGTAACGGAAATGGATGTGATGAAGAAAACCGTGAGTGTACTAGTAGCCGAAAGAGATGCAGCTCGGGCGCAGCATGAAGATCATCCAATGGATCTCGGAAGCCAGCAGAGAAGAAGCAGCGTGGCTTC
The DNA here is from genome assembly GCA_030979885.1 of Lolium multiflorum. Taxonomy (NCBI): domain Eukaryota; kingdom Viridiplantae; phylum Streptophyta; class Magnoliopsida; order Poales; family Poaceae; genus Lolium; species Lolium multiflorum. The sequence goes on from CM061751.1 coordinate 132,471,865, forward strand.
CACGGAGGCCTCACCGGCTGGTGCACCGACGATCGAAATTACTGCACCGGAGCATCTGGTGGTCGAAATTACTGCACCGGAGCCTCCTCGCTACCCCGTGGACGATATAAAGGAGATGAAAGCATGTCATCTGTATTATCCTATCGGGAACATGTCCATGAAGGTAGCCACCGGCAGTGCTTTACCACCTGGAGCACTCCACCACAACAACCCCATTCCAGATGGCTATGCTCGTGTCACGGTGGAGGAGATAGTCCAAGGGTTTGAGGACCTGGACATTGACATTGCTACACCTGAAGGGGCGACAAGACTTGGAGATGTCAAGCGCCAGTTCATTCTGTGGCAGAAGAAGTTTATCAAGTTTCCAGGGGAGGAGCCAAGGCAAACAAGTCCACCCCCCTCCGGTGGTGGTGGCGGCGGCGGCGGTGGTGGTGGTGGCTCACCTACATCTCCGGCGGGTAAGCCGACGCCGTCCCCCAATTCACCTCCGGCGGGTAAGCAGACGCCGCCCCCCAGTCCTCGTCCGGCGGGTGATCAGACGCCGCCCCCCAATCCACCTCCGGCGAAGAAGCAGAAGCAGTCCTGGGTTATTAACCCGGACCCTTACGTACCTGCAACCACAAAGATACCAGAGCCATCACTTAAGCCTCTCACCAAGAGGTCTTGGGAATGTAGTGCCGAGGAAGTCGAGGCGGGCGCGGCTGCTGATTTAGAGAAATGGAAGGCGAGCTGCAAGAAGAAAATAGAGGGCGAGCCCAAGCCAGTATTTTCTGATGAGCAAAAGAAGTGGGCTAAGACATTTTTGAACACACCGTCCCAAGCCGCGAAGAATCTCCCTGACGACTATGAACGTGAACTTCGTAGGCAAGCACTCACGTTCAGGAGGAAGCAGGAGGAGGCGGAGAAGCAGGAGAAGAAAGCCTTGGAGGAGGCCGAGAAAAAATTAGAAAGGGGGAAACAAGTTGCCCAGCTCGGGAAACAAAGTAAACAGTCGATCCCCCCGCTCATAGTGAAAGCCGCAGGTCCGGAGGACGAAGCCCCTGATGTCATAGCAGCTGCGGCAGCACAGGGATTGACTGTAGCGAAAGCCAAAGAACAAGCGGCAGACTTAGGTCTGACTCTTCGTGTAGCATTAGGCCTTGATGACGTGGCAATGAAGGACGTAGTATTTGGATATGTGAAGGATGGTCCTCTCGTCGAGCCTGCGCAGGAAGAGGATCTACCTCGACAAATGAAAGGTCTGCTAAATTGGTACAAGGGTTACATAAAACTTAAAAACGCCAGAGACTATATTTATGCGGATGTTAGACCTGAGCATCACTTCAAACATTACTCTATAACAATTCAACGGAATGAATTGTTCCAGCTGTTCAATCTGCGCGAGCTCGACAAATCTATCATCAGTTATGTTCTGTAAGTGATTTATTAATTTCTACCCCATCTCGTTCATTGCACTATATATATATATATATATATATATATATATATATTGTCCTAACTATCTTGTTGTGTACGCTATTATGCAGATTGAAGAAGCGGGAAATGCGAATAAGGCTCATCCATGATGTTGGGTTCATTGACCCACACATCGTTAATTCATATACGTTAGAACACCACCCCAGGGACGTGGAGGCAGACCTGTGGCGGTTTCTTACAAACCAGGAACTCAAAAGTGATATTCTATTTCCTTACCATTTTGGGTGAGTGTTTCTGTCTTGAGCACATTCTCTTTTGTTTACTCCATGCATGGTATGTGGCTAATCGATGAGTTATGCATGACTGTGCGTGTATCGTGTCCACAGGTTCCACTGGATTCTGCTAGTAATTCAAATTCATAACTCCACAGTTCTCGTCCACGACTCTCTGAATATGGATTCGGCGCTTTGGGGCGACATGAGAAAAATGATGCAAAAGTAATTATTTTCATTCATTTGCGCTCTATATCGATCGGCCTATTTAGTTCATCATTTCCTAATATCAAAAGTAATTATTAATAACTCTCTTGTTCATTTAATTTTCTTTGCCTCGTAGGGTTTGGAGACGGTTCGTAGATCAAAAGGTCGGTGAATTTAAAAAAGAGCTGCAATTTAAAAGGGCAAAGACTGCGCCTGGGGATATTCAGCCACCGGGGACCAATCTATGTGGATACTATGTTTGTGAGAGGATCCGGAGATACACCACTGAGCGGGAGCCGTCTGAGAACAACCTCAAGAGGATTAACCTCCGGGCGACGCTTAGTCCAGAAGCTCGCTTCCGACCAATTCAAGAGGAACTAGCTGGATGGTTGGCGAACCAAGTCATCGATCCTAGAGGAGAACACTATGTAGAGGACGTAGAACTTTATATGCACTTATAAATTATGTATGGAAACTTGTTCAAAATTGTATATGTGGTCGTCCGATATTGAATATATATTATTGTATATTCCTCTTGAATGACCTTTAGTCGCGAATAATAGGTCGCGGTTGCGCAACCGCGACTAATGGAAGTTGCGCACCGCGACCGAAGGCCATTTTTCCACCAGTGCTTGTGGCTGCACCTATTTTAGGATCCGTCCCAAAAGACTAAAACTTGACTAGATGTTTATCATACTATTTTAGAAATGGTTATACCATGAAGTTTGTGGCGCCATCGTGAAATTTTGTCTCACATAAGTACACTACCTTAGGTTGTCCTCTTGCTTCATAGAGGATTAAGATTTCTCTCAAATGAGCCTATACTTTCTTGCATATTTATTTAATTTCTTACAATTTTCTTTCAGTTTAAACCTCTCTAAGAAATCATGTTGTTTATTTAGTTTCTTTGGTGGCTAGATAATTAGAATATTGACAGCTAGTTTGATAGAATAAAATAATTAAAATTTTAGCTTCTTGTAGGATCGATACTAATACTTACACATCGAACATTTCAATGATCTCTACATTTCCGGGTATCACTTCTCGACATGATGGCATTGGTATCGTGCCTTCTTCGATAGGGACGCACCATGGAGGGGATGATCAATGAAGGGGCGACAACGAGAACCAATGTGTGACTTGGTCTTTCAAGCTTTGGGATACTTGAAGGGTGCCATCCAGTTGAAGAGCTTGACCTTCCATTGCTGGGCGGCAATCAAGAATTTCCCGAAGTGGTGCCCAATACTTCTATGCATCCCGGTCCACCAACGGAGGGGCACAATGCAATATTATCGATCTCGATGTATACCAAAGTACGTCCACTGCATCAAAAACGCCGGGGAAGGACAACCTCAAAGCGGACACAAACGAGGGCTTCCCCAAAGTCAGTCATGGATACGATCAAGACACATTTAGCTTACAAGAAGGTGTCCGGTGAAGAATGTGACTAGAGAAAGCAGGAATAGGAGGAAGCCGTGATGAATTACTACGAAATACAACACAAGAATCTCGTCCTGAAGATATCGGTAAACAAGCAAAAGGAATTGGAGCTTATCCTCCTCACCAAGGAGGCCAAGATCAGGACCCTCGTGACCAACGACATGGATCCTAATCAATGTGTATGGTTGAAGAAAAAGATGATGATTCTTAATCGAGATGTGTGATTCACTCAGATCGCACTTCTATTTGTTCGTATTCTTTCGAATATCATTTTTGAAACTTTGAACTCCCTTGTACTGTCAATTCAATGTCCGAAATGCGGGTTGCCCTTAGAGATGCCTTCCCTTAAGTGTGTGCAAATAGGAATTTCTAACCCTTGAGTTGGGAGGTGTGACTTGTGAGAGGTTGAACCTGTTTGGGAAATGTGACATCATAGGCTCATAGACATGGCAGTGATGGACGTAACCCTAGCCGCCGCGCCTCCCACCCCCTCCACCTGCCTCCTACCTCCTCCGCCGCTGCCAAGAGGCGCGCCCAGGCAAAGTCTGGCCGGCGCCAGCGGCCGCGGGGCCCCTCCTCGTCCTTGTCCCCTTCGAACCGCTTTGGCGGCCGGCGTTGGTGGCGGCTGACCGGAAAAGGAGGTCTTGGGGTGGTGCTGCCACCACGGCGCCGCATCGGTGGTGCGGCGGACGGCATCGACTCTTCTTCAGGCAGATCTACAGCGTTGGGTGGGGTCTGGCCGGTGAGAACCGGGCTCCGATTCGGTCGGAGCCAACGATGGTGGCGTCCTCGGGCGTAATCACCTTGTTGAAGGTATCGTTGCTACAGATCCGACCTCAACCTATTTGTTCCGGGCGGAAACCCTAGATCTGGATACGGATCAGATGATGGCGGCACCTCTGGTGTCGTTTTCCCTCTTGAGTGCATCGTTCTAGAACAAGTGATGCCTGGAGGAAGTCATCTGGCGGAACGGTGTTCCATCTGCTGCGCCGATGTTGGCGGGTCTCGGCGGCATGGTGCAGCGGAGCCTCGACGGATACGTCATGATGGACGTGCGCAGGGTGGTGGAGCTGTCTAGCGTCGTGGTGGCGTTGGTGGCAGGCCTCGCAAGGTCATTGCATTGATCTCTCCTGAAGATGGGTATGCGGAAGACGGTGGCGGCGAGGACTTCTGGAGCGTGTATGATGGTACGCGCCGAGGGTCTGCCGGACCGGTTGTGCCACCTGCTCGCCATTGGGCGACTTGTCGAGGCCTTCGGTTTTTTGATGATGCGCGTTGGTGTGATGTCAGGGTGTTGGCTCTGTTCATTGACCCCCCTCATCGGTGATGTAGGATTAGCGAGCTATCGTTAGTTTTGGTGGCTTCGGTTCGATCTTTGTAATTGTTCTTGTAAGTGTTGTGAATAATCTAATAAAAGTTGTGTGCATCCCTTGGATGCAGAGGCTGGGGTGATATTCCCCCATTTCGAAAAAAACATAACGAGGCGTGCGCGGTTAAGGGCATCTCCACATGCCCGACGCAAACGGATGCAAAGTAACCATTTGTGTCTGCGTGGTCATAAAATCGGTCTGCATCCTAGCCCAACGGCATAATGAAAAAATTTCGTCCTCTCCGCGGGGATGTAAACGCGGCCCAAATTAGGGGGGTGAAATGCATCGGCACGGACACTACACGGACGCAGCGTGCGCTGCCCTCTGCCTCGGATCCGGCAGCTACTGTGTCTGTTTCGTCTTCTGCACGGCCCAGCAGTGCTGGCGGGTGATAATCCCCAGGTGCAGAGGATCACCGTAGTACAATTCGATAAATATTTGACTGTCGAACCTAGCGATGCAGGTTCCCAGGCCTAGCAATGGGTGCCTGGCTTAATACGCGCCACCGCCCCCTCGGCTGCCTTCGGCGTATAAAATGGGGCACTACGGGTATCCATTCCCTCAACCCTAGCTACCTCCCTTATCCCCAACCCTAGCGCCGCCATCCACCTTTTCCCCATGCGCTTCATGGCGAGTCCTAGGGGCCGAGCCGAGGTTGCGGCCGACGAGGCCGGGTCAGGGGCATGGGTGGCCGTGCTAGATCTGCACGAACGCCATCGCCTGCGCGCTCTTCATTTCCTGTGGAGTGGGAGTGCCCGTTCGCCATGTACTTCAAGTTCCTCACCGACATCACCGAGGACCCCCTTGGCAAAAAGAAACTTCTAGATATGTTCACGAGTTTCTCGCTAGCCGTGGGATGGCCCCCGCGAACCTGCGGGAAGACAATTGCGGGTAGTTTCGGTAGCCCGTCAAGGTCCTGTTTGATGGGAAAGGCAAGATGTACCTTGACGCCAGATTCGAGAAGTTTGCCCGCACCCACAACATAGAGGTCAGATGCCTGCTGCTCTGCCGGTACGAAGGCGATGGCAACATGACCGTCGGTGTGTTCGATGTGTCATCCTACCACATGAACTACCATAGCGATCACTTCGGTGAATGCAACGACGGCCAGCTCTAGGTCCTAGGGTGTTCCATTTTTTAGCAAAGATGGCAAGTGTCACTTTAAAGCCACTAGTGTATGTTTCCGGATGTTCTTCGATCGCAGAACTCTAGTTTGGGTGACTAGCTGTTCTTTCTTAGCATCGAAAAAGGCGAGGACCATCCACTAGTGGAAAACAGGGCTTTCGTGGGAGCCTTTTGTCGCGGGCGCGCCTGCACCCGCGACAAATGGCCTGGCCACGTCGCCCAGAAACCATGTGGAGCGGGCAGGGCTTTTTGTCGCGCCCTTTTGTCGCGGGCCGTATCTCGACCCGCGACAAAAGGTGTCTGAGTGCTGGGGCTTCCTGTCGGCACCCCTTTTGTCGCGGGTCGTAATACGGCCCGCGACCAAAGGGCCATGGCTATATATAGACACGCAGCCAGCCCCCCCACCTTATTTTTTCCTTGGTGGTGAAGGTGGAGGTGTATGCTAGCTCATTTTTTCTACATGTGCACAAGAGGTGTTTGATGGAATGCTTGTAAGAGGGATGCCACTTGATTTTATTTGATAAGATTTCTCCTCTTTTTGATCCTAAAAGGTTAGCCACTATTTTCTCGTATATATATATATACATAGTCCGTACAATACTAATTTTAGAAAGGTGATTGCATCTGATACATATATAATTGTACTTATGATGCAGATGAGTCATCCATGGATGTACGGTAACCGATGTGCTCCCGCTTTCAGAGAGGGCGTGAATTCTTTCCTGCTTGTGGCCGAGGCCAACAAGTCGAAGCAAGGTTTTATGTGCTGTCCATGTCTAAAATGTAAGAACGAGAAGGATTACTCTTGCTCAAGAGACATTAAGAGCCACCTGCTTCGGTTTGGATTCATGTCCAGCTATAATGTTTGGACCAAGCACGGAGAAGAAGGGGTTATGATGGAAGACGGTGATGAAGAAGAAGATAATGATGACCAGTACCGATCTATGTTCTCTGAATGCGATGATACCGCAATGGACGACAATGAAGAAGAAGGAGGTGAAGAACAGGCATCAGATGATCCTGTTGATGATGATCTTCGTCGGGCCATTTCTGATGCAAGAAGAGACTGTGGCACGGATAAGGAGAGGTTGCAGTTCGACAAGATGTTAGAGGACCACCACAAATTGTTGTACCCAGGTTGTGAAGATGGGCATAGAAAGCTGGGTAGCATATTGGAATTGCTGAAATGGAAGGCAGAGGTCGGTGTGACTGACTCGGGATTTGAGAAATTGATGATAATATTAAAGAAGTTGTTTCCAAGAAATAATGAATTGCCCGTCAGTACATATGAAGCAAAGAAGCTTGTCTGCCCTCTAGGATTAGATGTGCAGAAGATACATGCATGCATTAATGACTGTATCCTCTACCGTGGTGAGAAGTACGAGAATTTGAATAAATGTCCGATATGTGGTGCATTGCGGTATAAGATCAGAAAAGATGACCCTGGTGATGTTGAGGGCGAGCCACCCAGGAAGAGGGTTCCTGCGAAGGTGATGTGGTATGCTCCAATAATACCACGGTTGAAACGTTTGTTCAGAAACAAAGAGCATGCCCAGTTGTTGCGATGGCACATGGAAGAACGTAAGAAAGACGCGATGTTGAGGCACCCCGCTGATGGTCGGCAGTGGAGAAACATCGGGAGAGAGTTCCCGGATTTTGCAGGTGAGGCAAGGAACTTATACTTTGGTCTAAGTACAGATGGCATGAATCCTTTTGGGGAGCAGAGCTGCAGTCACAGCACCTGGCCCGTGACTCTATGTATCTACAACCTTCCTCCTTGGTTGTGCATGAAGCGGAAGTTCATTATGATGCCAGTGCTTATCCAAGGCCCAAAGCAACCGGGCAACGACATTGACGTGTACCTAAGGCCATTAGTCGATGAACTTTTGGAGTTGTGGGCCAAACCAGGTGTACGTGTGTGGGATGAGCACACCGAGCAAGAATTTGACCTACGAGCGTTGCTATTCGTAACCATCAATGATTGGTCTGCTCTTAGTAACATTTCAGGACAGACGAACAAAGGATACAATGCATGCACACACTGTTTAGATGAGACTGAAAGTAAATATTTGGAAAAAGCAGAAAAGTTGTGTACCCGTTCAATCGTCGTTTCCTTCCGCGCAAGCATCCCTTAAGGAAAAAAGGCAAGCATTTCGATGGCGAGGCAGACCGCCGTCCGAAGCCTGTCCCCCGTAGTGGTGCTGATATATTTGACATGGTCAAGGATTTAAATGTTATCTTTGGAAAGGGTCCAGGCAGTCAACCTGTTCCGAAAGACGCCGACGGACACGCGCCCATGTGGAAGAAGAAATCTATATTTTGGGAGCTAGAATATTGGAAAGCCCTGGAAGTCCGCTCTGCAATCGACGTGATGCACCTGACCAAGAATCTTTGTGTGAATATTCTAGGTTTTCTGGGCGTGTATGGGAAGTCAAAAGATACAACAGAAGCACGTGAGGACCAGAAACATCATAAAGGACGAGACGGCAAGCATCCAGGGAAGTTTGAAGGGCCTGCCAGCTACGCTCTTACCAAACAAGAGAAGGAGATCTTTTTTGAAGCCCTATTCAGTATCAAGGTTCCGTCTGGTTTCTCGTCGAATATAAAGGGGATAGTAAATATGAAGGAGAAAAAATTCCAGAACCTGAAGTCCCATGACTGTCACGTGCTTATGACACAATTGCTTCCGGTTGCATTGAGGGGACTTCTACCAGAAAATGTTCGACTAGCCATTGTGAAGATATGTGCATTCCTCAACGCAATTTCTCAGAAGGTAATGGATCCAGAAACTTTGTCAGGATTACAGGAAGATGTGGTCGAATGTCTTGTCAGCTTCGAGTTGTTGTTCCCACCATCCTTCTTCAATATTATGACGCACCTCCTCGTTCACCTAGTTGAAGAGATTAGAATTCTCGGTCTTGTATTTCTACACAATATGTTCCCCTTCGAGAGGTTCATGGGAGTCTTAAAGAAATATGTTCATAACCGAGCTAGGCCGGAAGGAAGTATCTCAAAGGGCTATGGAACTGAGGAGGTCATTGAGTTTTGTGTTGACTTTCTTCCTGACCTTAAGCCGATTGGTGTTCCTGAATCTCGGTATGAGGGGAGGCTGACTGGAAAAGGCACACTAGGAAGGAAATCAAGGGTGTGCAGGGACAAGATTTCTTTCAATCAAGCACACTACACAGTTCTATACAATTCCATCTTGGTGGCTCCGTACATCGAGAAACATAAGAATGCTTTACGAGAAATAAACCCGGGCCAGCCCGAGTCCTTGATTACACGTGAACACATGAATACCTTCGGCAGTTGGTTGCAAAGACATCTCATTAATGACCCATCTGTTGTGGAGCAGCTGTACTTGTTGGCCAGGTTACCATCTTCAAACATATGTACATTCCAAGGGTACGAGATAAATGGGAATACATTTTACACGATGGACCAAGATAAAAAGAGCACCAACCAAAACAGCGGTGTCCGCTTTGATGCAAAAGACGAGAATGGGCAGACCACCACATATTATGGATACATAGAGGAGATATGGGAACTTGACTATGGTCCCACTTTTAAGGTCCCTTTGTTTCGGTGCAAATGGGTGAAGCTCAGCGGTATACATATTGACGATAAGTACGGTATGATAACAGTGGATCCCAACAATCTTGCGTACCTGGACGAGCCATTTGTCCTAGCCAGCGAGGTGGCTCAAGTTTTCTACGTGAAGGACATGTCTAGCAGATCAAGAAAAAGAAATCAACAAAAGAATACATCAACCGAGGAGCCAAAGCGCCACATAGTTCTTTCGGGGAAAAGAAACATCGTGGGAGTGGATGAGAAGACAGACATGTCAGAAGATTATAATAAGTTTAAAGAAATTCCGCCCTTCACGGTGAAAATTGACCCAAGCATCTTACTAAATGATGAAGATTCTCCATGGCTACGGCGTAGAAGATCACAACACTAGATGGCGATGTAATAATGTATTCTTCATATATAGTTCCCAAGACAATCTCTACATTTATGTAATAATGAGTACCCTTTCCCCAACACTGTTAGAGTTTTTCACGGGCTTGCAGGGAAATTTTTCCGAGGAGCAGCTTCCGAAGATGCCGTAGGGCGTGTGCACCAACGACATCTTCGAGAAGCTGCGCCACGGGAGATTTCCCAACCCTTTCCTTCATCCATGGGAATGAAACTGTGCTTGGCTTGTTGATCTGCTTGGCAAGGCGTATTGATGCTCCTTTTATAGGCACGGCACCGCTTCTACTTTGTCTTGTTCCTTCGACAGGGCGTCGTGCGCTACATGCTTTATCTCATCGAGCAGTGCGTCCACCCACGCTTCCTTATCCTGCCGACAGCTTTAGTCCCGGTTGCAACCACCAACCGTGACAAAAGGTTACCGACACATCCTTATCCTGCCGACAGCTTTAGTCCCGGTTGCAGCCACCAACCGTGACAAAAGGTTACCCGCACATCATCCCCCCAGATAAGGCCCTCCTAGATAAGCCTCCCCCAGTCTTTTGTCCCGGTTTGAGCCTCCACCCGGGATGAAAGTTTCGCGCGCCTCTTCGTTCCCGCCTATTTTCTTCCCGCATTCCCGCCATTTTTCCACTATATATATGTAGGCTTGGACTCATATCTGCAAACCTCATCACTCTCTCCCATGGCTTCCATCGTATGTCTAACACCCCGGGAGGCGGAGGCGCTTTGCGCCTCGAACTACCCCTGCCCGCCCGGCTACCGCGTCCCGACCGGCTGGTTGCTGAGCGTCGGAGGCGTACCGGTCCCTCCTATCCCTGTAGGTGTGCCACGCGAGATGGCCATCACGAACCACTACTATTTCGAGCTCACGCCTGAGCAGCGGAGGAATCCCCAGTGGCATCCCGACTACAGCCCGACTTGGGACAGCTTCTTCATCAATCGGCGTGAGAGGGCGGTTGCCAGGTACGAGGAGGACGGCCCGCCTCCTTCGAACTTCAACGAGGCCGGCCGTCGGATGTGGTGGCGCGGCCGGACTCTCCAGAGCGTCATGGCCTATCGTGGCCCCCGCCTGCGCTACCCTCAATCCCAGCCCACGCGTGGTCATCCGCCGAGGTTCGACAACCGCGACCCCGATGCTAGCGACGATGACGTCGGCGACTATGATGACTACAGTGGCGACTATTATAGGACTAGGCACGACTATGATTGAATGGCTCCAACATTCGAATCTGGCCATGTATCTTATTTTTCAGTTGAGCTCTGTACTTTAATTTCAGTTCAATCGTAATAAATTTCGTGTCAACCACTTTATTGAACAAAAACAACCGACAACGACTTTATAAACTAAATTTAAACTAATAGAACCGACAACGACATTATTGAAATTACAATAAAATAGATAAATTACTAGTCTAGTCTCTACTCGTCGTCGGAGGTTGTCTCCGTCCAAATGTCATCCCACCGAGGGTCGTTTTCGGTCCAAGTTGTATTCGGGTTCTCGAGCTCGAAGGCGGCGACGGCCCGACGGTGGCGCCTGTTGGACCTGCGTTGTGCCCTAAGGTTAGCAAAGAACGCGTCGGTGTTGTCGACATCGTTGGGGAACTGCGCCCTCCACTGGCGCATCAACTGCTCGTCGCGCTCGGCGATGGCGATCCTGCGCTGCACCTGGCGGTGCCGGCGACGGTCCTCGTCGTCGATGAGGCACGGCGGTGGCGCGAGGAACTCCGCCTCCTCTAGCGATTCAACATCCGGGAAGTTCATGTTGTGCCCTGGCCGCCGCGTCGTAAGCGCGCGCCGCCAGCTCCGGCGTGTTGTACGTGCCGAGGGTGAGGCGGAAGCCACCGGCGCGTATCTCGGCGGTGAACCTACCGCTCGGACGCACTCGAACGCCACGGAAACCGGACGCCCCTCGACGACGTGGAGGCATCCCGGAGATGAATGAGCGGAGAGGGAGAGGGGTGCCGGCGACGTGTGGTTGCGCCCGCACTCGTCGCTCTATATAGCGCACGCGGGGCATGGCACGTGTCAGCGGTGGCTACACGTCGCACGCCGGCGTCGGCGGGGCGAGGCACGTGGAAGCGGTGGCGACACGTGGCACGGGGACGCGACACGAGTGGCACGGCGGCGGTGCACAGGGGTGAAACATACACGACTATCCGTTTCATATGATGCGAGATGCAAATAGTTATATGGATGTCATATTCATGTTCATTGGATTTTTCTGATCAATTTTCATATATAAAACTTTTCTTTTTGAGTTACCATTTAAAAGTTATTGAAATAATAGTTTTTATTAAGAAAAAACAGAAAAAAAAGAAAAAACAGCTCCAGGCCTGATCCGCGTCCAACGGCTCCAGGCCGTTGGATTCAAACGGCCGGAGCCGTTGGATGCGCTTCACGCGGATCCCCCTCCCCCTTTTGTCGCGGTCGTGCCATGGCCCGCGATAAGCCCCTCCTTATCGCGGGTGGTGGCACGACCCGCGATAAAGTGGGCCTTTATCGCGGTCGTGCCACCACCCGCGATAAAAGGGGTTAGGTATAAAACTGGTGCGCGGCGGTACCTCCACCCGCGACACACGGAGGCCAATACCCTTAGCGAATTGCGCCGCCAGGCTGCCCAATTTCACCGCCGCCGCCATCTTCCGCCTCCGGCCGCCCGCCGCTGAGCCGCCTCTTCGCTGCCCCCGCCCTCGTCCGCCTCTGCGCGCGCCGGCCGCGCCGTCGCGCGCCATCTATCGCGCGCGGCCTCTACGCGCAACTCCGGCCGCCGCTCCTCTGGGCACCGGCCCGTCGCCACCTCTGCGCCACCCTCTGCGGTAGCCGCCACCCTCCGCCGTCCCGCGGGCGGTCAGCCGGCCATGCTGCCTTCTTTTTTGTTAAGTTTTTTCATTAAGTTTTTTATTAAGTTAGTTAGTTAGTTAGTTTAGTTTAGTTAGTATTAGTATTTAGTTTTAATTAGTATTAGTTAGTTAGTATTAGTATTAGTATTTAGATTAAATTTAGTATTAGTTAGTTAGTTTAAATTTTTGTAGATAGTTAATTCAAATTTTGTAGTTAGTTAGTTTAAATTTTGTATTAATTCAAATCTTGTAGTTAGTTAGATTAAATTTTGTATTAATTTAAATTTTATATTAGTTTAAATTTTGTATTAGTTAGCTTGTAAACAACCGACGAAACACTCTCGCGAATAACACTCGCCGACACCGCTCGATCTCCCTCTCGCGAACAACACTCGACACCCCTCTCCCTCTCGCGAACACTCTCCCTCTCGCGAACAACCGACGCAAACACTCCCCACCCCTCTCCCTCTCGCGAACAACACTCGCCGACACCCCTCTCCTCTCCCGAACAACCGACGCCGACACCGGCCCTCTCCCTCTCGCAAACACATCTCTCTCCCTCTCGCGAAAATCACCGACGCCGCAACTCCCCTCTTCTCTCCCTCTCGCGAAAACCATCGACGCCGCAACTCCCCTCTTCTCTCCCTCTCGCGAACAACCGACGCCGACTCCAGCTCCTCTCCCTCTCGCGAAACCACCTCTCTCTCTCCCTCTCGCGAACAACCGACGCCGCAACTCCCCTCTTCTCTCCCTCTCGTGAACAACCGACGCCGACACCGGCCCTCTCCCTCTCACGAACAACCGACGCCGATTAGGGTTAGGGTTAGGTTAGTTTTTGGTTAGCTAGGGTTAGGGTTTGGTTTGGGTTAGAACATGTACTTATCGATTTAATTTTTTGCAGAAACAATGGATCCATTCGAACGGGACTTGGAACAGGAAGACATTTTCGCGAACATAATCCGCGATGGTGATGGAGAAGCCGGCGGCTCCGGTGATCATGGAGAAGCCGGCGGCTCCGGTGATCATGGAGAAGCCGGCGGCTCCGGTGATGGAGAAGCCGACGGCTCCGGTGATGGAGAAGCCGACGGCTCCGGTGATGACGAGGTATACGATTAGTATAGATGCATTAATGGAATTCTATATGTACATATGTATATAAATTAATTAATTTTTATTCTCTTAGGCCTCCGAAGATAAGTTGGACAAACGAGGCCCGGCAAAGAAGTTGACCAAAAAAGACCACTTCACAATTGAAGCTATATCACCGGAAGGCCAACCTGTGGCACCCTCAGTTGTCAGAACGAAATTTAAAAATCAGTGCGGAGTTCTGGTTAGGGATTCTCTCCCGATCACTATTAGAGAATGGAACAAGACCAAGAAGGTGTCCGAAAATCAGGTTGCCGATAGGTACAAAAACACACTTTTTAACGACCTCATGGCACATTTCACTTTGCCAGATCTGGGATCGGAGTCTGAGAATGCTAATGTAACATCCCAAATTTCAATAAATGAACAAAGGAGAAATTCAAGAATCCAAAAATCAGGGTTAACAAAAACTTTTTCTCATCATATAGGACTATGCATATAGATCACCTTATTAATTATTTTGAGTGTGCAATTGCCATGATGCTTGTTTATGTGTGTTACTCTCATTCTAAAACCCAAGCATTGATCACTTGATCACCCTTAGCCAATAAAAATTGAAATATAAAAGAATTCCCAAAAACCCATTTCACTCTCACATAAGGCCTATGCCATTTTTGCAAATACTTAATCTAGGCCAATTTGGTTTGCACCATTACTTGTAAATGGTTAATAAACACTTATTATCATCTTTGGAATCAAGCCAACTCAACTCAAACCAAAATCAAATTCAATTTCCAACATACATGCAATATGGTCACTTGTGTCATTTTTAACCTGATGGCCACTTTGAGCCCCTGGTTTCCTTCCTTCCACTTCTAAACTTTGTAAACTCTTTACACCTCATCCAAGACAACATCAAGCACTACAACTTTGCCCAAAACCACCACCCCAAAATCTTTACCAATTTCAAATGGGAAGCAAGCAAAGTTGGAACTTTCTCACAAAAACAAGATCATATGCAAAATGTGATTTTGCATATCAATTCCATTTTGACCACCACCACCACCAAAATGCTCCATCTAATATATGATTTCAACCCACCAAAAAGAATTTCAAATTTCGAAAATAATTTTCTTGCGGGCATTCTGTCGAACACATTGCAGGCAGGGTAAATATCTGAGCCCATACCTCATTTTTTTACCTTGGACTTGGTCCAACCTGGCTTCTCTGCACCCTGGAGTCTCCCTCTCACTTCACTACATCAACCTCACCACTTGCACTGGACTTGGTTTGGATTAAACAACCCAAACCATGCCATGCCGTGGCATGGCATGCCACTTCATGCCATCTCCTCTTCTGGTCCAATCCAGCCTGCATCACCTTGTCATTCACCTCCCTCTCACTCACCTGAGCACGACCCAACACTGCCTCGACGAATTTTTTTACCGCAGCTAGTAGAAAACGTCGCGCCCAGACGCGCCCAGGACACGTCCATGCCGCGCCAGAGCGCGCCTGGCGCCGACCCTGGACGCCCAGAGCGTGACGACGCCCCGCGTCCCTGCGTCACCTCCGCCTTCACGCTCACCACCAGTAGACGCACCACGGAGCCCTGCCTCGCCTGGACACGCGCACGAGGCCGCGGGAACGCCGTGGACGACGACCGCGTCCACGACCAGCCGCCACTGTACCCCACGGACGCGTGACGCACCCCACTGTGCTTGACCACCGAACGCTATTCGGAGCTCGCCGTGACGTTCCCTGAGCTTGCCAGGACACGCCCATGACCTCGCCCACGCCGTTGATCGACGGGAGCGCGCCAGAGCCACCGTCACCATGACCGCCCGCCCTGGCTCGGAGCCGCTATAAAAGGGGCACTCCGCGCCCCAAATTGAGCACGCCAACTTCTTCCCCACCTCCTCACAGCTCTCCCCGACCTCTCAATTCCACCAATTACTCGCCGGAGGCCTCCAATCGCAAGCTCACCGCCGCCGCCAGTACACGGAGCCCGCCGGAGCAGGAGGCCACCCCAGGACGAGCTGCTGCTACCAGGGAGATCCTCGCCCTCGACAACGTACCTGCGCACCTCTCCGACGACCGCCGGAGCTCCGACGAGCTCGCCGACCCCCTGCCGCCGTCGCGGTGAGTTCCCCCTCTCGCCGGAGACGAAGGCCATCCTCGATCGTCCGATCCAACTCTAATCCTACGGTCCACCTCCCCCGTACCGTTTCGGTGTTTTAAAACACACTGACGTGTGGTCCCCACACTGTCAGGCGGCCCGCTGCGCTGGACGCAGTACTGGGCCGGCCCAAGTTCGTTTCCCGCGCAAGCCCACCTATTTGAATTCAAAATTGGAAATTAGATAAAATACACAATCTGATGCAAACTTTGAAATTCAATTGTGACAAATCTACTCGGCCAAATTTTACAAATTTTATATATTTGGAAACCTTGTGAAATTATCTACACAATGCCACTGGATAGAACCCTAGATCTTTTGTAGAATTAAAATGACAAAATAAACAAGGCAGGGACTTTTCTGTCTTCTAATAATTCTTAAAAATCAACCAAACATGCTTTTAAGTTAATTCCACCTCCAATAATTCACATTTCACTTATACTAATTGTTTCTACAAAAATATGCCATGCCTACTTTGAATGATCATGGCTTAGTTGTTTTAAATGCCTTTATGGCTATTTCTAGTCAAAAATATTGTCCAAAACTATTATGAAATCTTATGTGGGAGTTTCCCTCATTTAAATCTTGTCACCACCAATTCCAAATGAAGTGGAGACTCTGGTTATTTAGGTCCCATAGGAATTGTTGGTGATATTAAATCTTTGATATGCTAGAATTAAATGGTATGAGGTGCTCACCTCATTTAAATCATTTTCTCCAAATGATAAGTGTGAAGAGGTTGACTTGGGTCAACCTAGGTCACATATTATGCATAAGAGAAATTAAATCTTAATAAGATAATGAGAGGAAATGATTTCTCTGAATAATTCAAAGTAACATTCTAGACTAGTATGAGAGGAAATTATTTCTTAAATAATAAGAAAAACACATCCACCCACATAATAGTAATATGTGATGCTAGTTTAATTGGGTGAACCATGTTTGTGCCTAGTTTAGTAAATTAGTTTGGTGTGATGATTGTGTACTCCGTATTCGTATTTTAGACGCTAGTACCGAGGAGTATCCAGAGGAGGAGGAGGTCTACTGTCAAGGAGAAGAAGACCACTTTGACCAGTTTCCCAACCAAGGCAAGATAATACTCTTGCAAAGTGTTAGCTCATCCTGAGCCAAGCACCACCCAGCTACTTTATATTATGAGCCTAATTCCCAGTTTTATTTTAAGTTTTACTTATTGTTATTTTGTACTATTGTTTCATAATCTCATAGGGTAAATGTTAGATTAGTACAAGAGTATCAAAGTTAGCCTAGGAGCAAAGCAAATTACTTAGCACCCCTCATCCTTAGATGCTAGTGCTAAATTAAACATGACTACTCTAGATGGGAACATGTGTGGTGAAATGTTGAAATGATTTTTGAAGGTGAATATGACCAAGAGAAGATGGTGATTTTTGATTAAAAACTAGTATTGGTTTGGATGCGATACCTTTCCAATTATTGAGTACCCCCACAATACCTGATTATGGGTAGGGCTTAACTAGAAGTTTATGTATCTTAGCATGAGTTCCCTCTGAACACACATCATAGGGGTTATGCCGAGGCTGCCTCCGTTGTTGAGAAATGATGTGAAGTGAATTGTACGGCCAAGCCCTGTGCAGTTCCCAGGTTGACAGTTGGTCTTCACTGGGAGGCCAAGCTCATGGGGAGAGGTGCTCATACTAGGGTTAGTAAATGAAAGGTTATGGTTGATGATCCGCGTACTGTGTTACGATGATTCGGGAAATCCCGACGGATGAAATCAAATGTTGTGGCACAAGTGTGCAACCTCTGCAGAGTGTAAATCTATTCGAATAGCCGTGTCCACGGTTACGGACGGTTGGAAAGGCCATACAGTTTCCAGTATTAGAATTTGATCATGTTGTTGATATGAATGTTGAATGGTGAATTGAGTATTTTGAAACGCAACAGAGTTGTGGGAATGACACTAATGTTCCCACTTGAGTTAGTTAGCACTTGAATAAGTCTTTAGTAAATACCTGTGAACAAAAATTAGCTTTATGCAAATAACTAGAGCTTAGTACCCCACTGCTAGAAATGTTAGCACTTACACTAGTATTAGTTTGCGAGTACATAAAGTACTCACGGCTGTGTCCCTGGCTATTCAAATGGCCAGACTATGAAGAGGAGCAGTACGAGGAGGACGTCTACAACAACTAGGAGTCTGCTAACGTCAAGCGTTGGCCTGTGGACTATAGAGTCCTTGTATCTTACGCTTCCGCTATGAACTTGTGTTTGTTCGTTGATCAGTTCGTTGATCTTAGATCAACTATTTGTGTAATATGGATCATGTGATTCCAATTTGTAAGACTTTATGAGTTGTAATGAATGATGACGGTGATACTTAACTATTATGCCTCGCAACAACAATATTCCTGGGATTGCGATGTATGACATAATAGGCATCCGGACTTAAAAATCCGGGTGTTGACAAGTTGGTATCAGAGCCATTGTTTGACCTTAGGAGACCCTAGTTTAGAATGGACGTTCCGAAAAATTTAGATTCTAAAACAAATTGAGTGAATACTTGGGAAAAACTTACTCATTCTCTTTTCTACCGGATCTTTTCAAAAAGGATGACCATGCTCTTCTTTTTAAATACATCTAAAATATTGCCACACTTAGTCACATCTCTAACTTACTCATCCATTTCACTTTCAGATGGAGCCCTACGTCCAGACGGAGACCTACGACCTGGAGAACGGAGGAAGTCTGGTGTTCGAGCGCGACTTGTACCTTGTGTCCGAGAGGCTCGAACGTCCACCTCCCAAGTTCCATGGAGTCCGGATCCACGACACCCCCACCGGGGAACAGCAGTGGATGATCACCGCTGACTTGAAGGGAAGTTCGGAGCCTCCCATCTCGGAGAGGATCCTTTTCTCCTTCAAGGCATGCAACTGGCCGGACGGGCTTGCTCACGCTCTTCAGGAGGGACTTGCTCGGGTGTGCGGACAGCACATCGCCGCACTCCGGGGAAGCCGCTTCGCCTACTTCGCCAGGCACGACACCATGGGAGAACCCATGGCACCCTCTTCGCACCCGGTGCTCATGATCCATGTGCAGCATTTGGATCTCATGCTTCATGAGACCCGGAAGGACCTGGAGCGGACGCGGGTTTACAACCACCGTGCCCAGATGACTGTGGCTCATCATGCCGAAGCTATCCAGATGCTCGCCAAGGACCGCAAGATACTCCGCCTGCAGCGCGCCAAGAAGGATGCCACTATCCGCCGCCTTCGCGAGAAGATCCGCACTTTGGAGGTGACTGTCCGTACCCAGCAGGACCAGATCCAGGAGATGGAGGAGGAAGGAGATGACCTTCAGGGAGGCGATGACTTCCTGAGCGATGACAACGACTTTGAGGATGATGAGTTCACTGATGAGGAGGACTACGAGTTTCTGGAAGCCGCGGAAGATGGGATCATTCCCATTGATGTGGATGAAGATGAGGAGTAGTTGCACTAGATCACATGTGTAGGAATGGCTTGTACCCCGTCCTTTGTATCGTAGCATGAAGGGTTCTTAAAACCCTGGGTATGAGTATGTATCCGGTCCCTTGTATCTTAGAAGGAAGAAGAAGGGTTCTTAAAACCCTTGGTGTGTTAGCTTGTAATCTGTGATGCTTGTTATGAATGAATGAATGTTTGTGTGTTATATGCATCATCAAAAGTCTTTAAAGTTTAAAAGTTACCCAAAATAAGCCATAGAAAATTCCCTCTTATCTCATGGTCTATCTATCTGTTCAGATGGCTCACCGCAACGCGAACTCAGATGCGATGATGCAACTGCTGCAGACCCTGATGGCAGACAGGGAGACAGATCGAGCTGAACGTCAAGCCAGCCTCGCAGCACTGCAACAGTTAGCCAACAACCAGCAGGGCCATGGACACCATGACCATCCAGGATCCAAACTCAAGAATTTCCAAAACACCAACCCACCTGTCTTCAGCAAGACTGAAGAGCCCTTAGATGCAGATGATTGGCTGCAAACAATGGAAAATAACCTGGAAGTAGCTGGAGTGGATGAGAATGAGAAAGTGTTGTTTGCTACGCACTACTTAGCAGGACCAGCAAGAGCTTGGTGGACTAGCGCCCGTGCATTAAATGCCGGACAGATGATGACTTGACTTTAAGCTCAAATTTAGCAAGTACCATGTACCACCAGGTTTGATCAAGAAGATGAGGGATGAATTCCGGGAACTGAAGCAAGGCCGGATGTCGGTGGTAGAATACCGCGACAGGTTCCTCACCCTGTCAAGGTACGCCCCCGATGAAACGGACACCAATGAGAAAAGGAAGGAGAGATTCCTGAACGGCCTGCACGACGAGATGCAGACAGTACTGGTCAACATTCCCTTTGCTGACCTTGAAGCCTTAGTGGATTCTTCCATCCAAATGGAAGGCAAGTTGCACCAGGCCAATGAAAACCGCAAGCGCCGCATGATGAATCAGAGTGGGCCCAGCAATGCCCCGAGATACCGCCCTAGCTCAAGCAGTGGTTTCGCCCCCAGAAACAACAAGCCCCAGAACCAAGTGTCGCGCCCCGGTTTTCAGAACCGGAGCGGAGGAAACCCAAGGCCAGGAGGCCCCCACCACAACAGCAACAACCCCAACTCCTATGTGCACCACAACAGCAACTTCAACCGCGCTCCGCCGCGAGCCCCCAACACCAACAACAACAACACCAACACTGCACCAAGGACCGGAAGCAATGCTATTCCGGTGGGAACCAAGGACAAGACCACAATCACCTGCTATGAATGTGGAGTTGTGGGACACTTTTCCAATGAGTGCCCCAAAAGGCTGGCCAAGCTCGCCGGCAACACCGCTGCACCTGCTCAGCAGCAACGCCGTGTCTCCACCGGCAAGAAGTTCGCCCCCAACAACCCGCACAACCGCGGAGGTCGCCTCTACCACATGAACGCCGAGGAAGCCCAGGAAGCCCCAGATGTGGTGCTGGGTATGTTCTCTGTTAACTCAATACCAGCAAGAGTGTTGTTTGATTCCGGAGCATCACATTCATTTGTCACCGAAGATTTTGTGAGCACTAGTAAGATTCAACCAATCAGCTTGAAACATGTCATGATAGTTCAAATACCTGGATCAACAACTAAAGCTAGAAAATTTTGCAAAGAAGTACCCATCAGAATTCAAGAAATAATGTTTTTTGCAAACTTAATTGTTCTGGGAACAAAAGGATTGGAAGTAGTACTAGGAATGGATTGGATGGCGAAACATCATGGATTGATAGACTGCGCCAAGAAGGCCATCACCATGACTAGTAGCACCGGAATAACAATAGAACATGTGTCTGAAAAACTCCCCAGAAATTTCACTTGCAACCAAGGAGTAGCCAAACCAACTCTGGATCAGATCAGGGTCGTTTGTCGATACGCTGATGTGTTTCCGGATGATCTACCCGGTATGCCCCCGGATCGGGATATCGAGTTTATCATCGAGTTAATTCCTGGAACAGGACCTATAGCCCAGAGAGCCTATAGCATGAACCCGGCAGAATTGAGAGAATTGAAGAAGCAACTGGATGATATGTTGCACAAAGGTCTGATTCGACCAAGTTCGTCGCCTTGGAGATCACCAGTTTTGTTTGTGGATAAGAAAGATGGTGCCAATCGGTTATGTACGGATTATCGTAAACTTAACGATGTCACCATCAAAAACAAATACCCCTTGCCGAAGATAGAAGATCTGTTTGACCAGCTAGCCGGTGCCACCGTATTCTCCAAGATTGACCTGAGGACCGGTTACCATCAACTAAAGATTCGTGCAACAGATATTCCAAAGACTGCCTTCACCACCAGATATGGACTGTATGAGTACAATGTCATGTCATTTGGATTAACCAATGCCCCCGCCTATTTCATGAACCTCATGAACAAGGTCTTCATGAACTTTTTGGATAAGTTTGTCGTTGTTTTCATCGATGACATTCTTATCTACTCCAAAACCGAAGAGGAACATGAACAACACTTGGAGATAATCCTAGAAACCCTGAGGCAGCACAAGTTATATGCCAAGTTCAGTAAGTGTGAGTTTTGGTTAAAGGAGGTAGGATTCCTGGGACATATATTGTCCGCAGGAGGAATTGCTGTAGATCCCGCCAAGATCAAGACTGTCACAGAATGGAAAGCCCCAACCACTCAGACCGAGGTCCGCGCATTTCTCGGATTAGCGGGATATTACCGCCGATTCGTTGAAGGATTTTCCAGCATAGCCCGACCCATGACCCAACTGCTGAAGAAGGATAAGAAGTTTGAATGGACTGCCAAATGTGAAGAAAGTTTCCAACAGCTCAAGAACAGATTGACCACAGCCCCAATACTGATCATGCCGGATATCACCAAGCCATTTGATGTCTACTGTGATGCGTCCAAGATTGGTCTTGGATGTGTGTTGATGCAAGAAGGCAAAGTGATATCATACCTGTCCCGGCAACTGAAACAGCATGAGCAGAACTATCCAACCCATGACCTCGAACTCGCAGCAGTAGTGTTAGCCCTGAAAGTTTGGCGTCATTACCTCATGGGTAATCGATGCGAGATCTATTCGGATCACAAGAGCCTGAAGTATATCTTCACCCAGAAAGAGCTGAACATGAGGCAACGCAGATGGTTAGAGCTAATCAAGGATTATGATATGGAGATCCACTATCACCCCGGCAAGGCCAATGTAGTAGCAGATGCCCTGAGTAGACTGCCTTGTCAGTTAAACTCCATGATAGCAAAGGAACAGCCTAGCCTACACCAAGAGTTTGAGCATTTCAGAATGGAGCTAGTTAGTGAAGGATACCTAGCCAGCATAGAATTGCAACCCACTTTGATTGGACAGATCAAAGAAGCCCAGAAGGGAAATGCCAGCATTGACGGAATCAAGAGTCAGATAGCTGCAGGAAAGGCACCAGGATTCACCATCGATGAAGAAGGAGTACTTTGGTACAACGGTCGCCTGTGTGTACCGTCAGATTCAGAATTGAAGCAAGTCATACTGAAGGAGGCTCACGACACCCTGTATTCCATTCACCCCGGAGGAACCAAGATGTACCAAGACCTGAAGGAACAATTCTGGTGGCACGGAATGAAGCGAGAGATAGGAAGTTATATCGCCAAGTGCGATATATGTCAGCGAGTCAAGGCAGAACATCAACGACCCGCAGGACTGTTGCAACCCTTACAGATTCCTGAATGGAAATGGGATTCTGTCGGTATGGACTTTATCACAGGATTGCCCAAATCTAGCAGAGGAAATGACTCCATTTGGGTTGTCATTGATAGGTTGACCAAGGTTGCACACTTCATCCCTGTCAAGACCACCTACCAAGGCCCAAAGTTAGCTGAGTTATACATCTCAAGGATAGTAGCCCTGCACGGAACCCCGAAGTCAATAGTGTCAGATAGAGGATCACAGTTCACCTCAAGATTCTGGCAAAAAGTGCATGAAGGACTAGGAACCCGCCTGAACTTCAGCACAGCCTATCACCCGCAGACTGACGGACAGACCGAGAGAGTCAATCAGATCCTAGAAGATATGTTGAGAGCCTGTGTATTGGAATATGGATCCAAGTGGGAAGACTGCTTGCCCTATGCAGAATTCTCGTACAACAACAGTTATCAAGCCAGCTTACAGATGGCCCCCTTTGAAGCCCTGTACGGAAGGAAATGCCGTACCCCTCTGAACTGGTCAGAAGTCGGAGAAAGCCAAGTCTTTGGACCAGATGTTCTTCGAGAAGCCGAAGAGAAGGTGCACAAGATCCGCGAGTACCTCAAGACTGCACAATCCCGACAGAAGAGCTACGCTGACAAAAGACGCCGAGAGATGACCTTTGAGATTGGAGATTTTGTCTACCTCAAGGTGTCACCCCTCAAAGGAATGCAGAGATTCCAGCTGAAAGGAAAACTTGCACCCCGATATGTCGGACCATTCAAAGTTCTGAGTCGCCGAGGCGAAGTGTCTTATCAACTGGAACTACCTGAAGAAATGGCAGCCGTGCACAATGTGTTTCACATCTCACTGCTCCGGAAGTGCCTTGAAGTACCGGAGAAGACTGAAGTATTCAAGAATATAGATCATCGTTCGGTAGATATCAACACAGACTTGACCTACCGCGAAGTACCTATTCGCATCCTGGAAGAAGCATACAGAACCACCCGCACCAGGAGCATCAAGTTCTTGAAGATTCAGTGGAGCAATCACACTGAAGACGAAGCCACGTGGGAACGCGAAGAAGACATGAAGAAAGAATACCCCGATCTCTTTAGTACCTAGTTTTCTCTCGATCTCGGGACGAGATCTTTTGTAAGGGGGAAGGGTTTGTAACATCCCAAATTTCAATAAATGAACAAAGGAGAAATTCAAGAATCCAAAAATCAGGGTTAACAAAAACTTTTTCTCATCATATAGGACTATGCATATAGATCACCTTATTAATTATTTTGAGTGTGCAATTGCCATGATGCTTGTTTATGTGTGTTACTCTCATTCTAAAACCCAAGCATTGATCACTTGATCACCCTTAGCCAATAAAAATTGAAATATAAAAGAATTCCCAAAAACCCATTTCACTCTCACATAAGGCCTATGCCATTTTTGCAAATACTTAATCTAGGCCAATTTGGTTTGCACCATTACTTGTAAATGGTTAATAAACACTTATTATCATCTTTGGAATCAAGCCAACTCAACTCAAACCAAAATCAAATTCAATTTCCAACATACATGCAATATGGTCACTTGTGTCATTTTTAACCTGATGGCCACTTTGAGCCCCTGGTTTCCTTCCTTCCACTTCTAAACTTTGTAAACTCTTTACACCTCATCCAAGACAACATCAAGCACTACAACTTTGCCCAAAACCACCACCCCAAAATCTTTACCAATTTCAAATGGGAAGCAAGCAAAGTTGGAACTTTCTCACAAAAACAAGATCATATGCAAAATGTGATTTTGCATATCAATTCCATTTTGACCACCACCACCACCAAAATGCTCCATCTAATATATGATTTCAACCCACCAAAAAGAATTTCAAATTTCGAAAATAATTTTCTTGCGGGCATTCTGTCGAACACATTGCAGGCAGGGTAAATATCTGAGCCCATACCTCATTTTTTTACCTTGGACTTGGTCCAACCTGGCTTCTCTGCACCCTGGAGTCTCCCTCTCACTTCACTACATCAACCTCACCACTTGCACTGGACTTGGTTTGGATTAAACAACCCAAACCATGCCATGCCGTGGCATGGCATGCCACTTCATGCCATCTCCTCTTCTGGTCCAATCCAGCCTGCATCACCTTGTCATTCACCTCCCTCTCACTCACCTGAGCACGACCCAACACTGCCTCGACGAATTTTTTTACCGCAGCTAGTAGAAAACGTCGCGCCCAGACGCGCCCAGGACACGTCCATGCCGCGCCAGAGCGCGCCTGGCGCCGACCCTGGACGCCCAGAGCGTGACGACGCCCCGCGTCCCTGCGTCACCTCCGCCTTCACGCTCACCACCAGTAGACGCACCACGGAGCCCTGCCTCGCCTGGACACGCGCACGAGGCCGCGGGAACGCCGTGGACGACGACCGCGTCCACGACCAGCCGCCACTGTACCCCACGGACGCGTGACGCACCCCACTGTGCTTGACCACCGAACGCTATTCGGAGCTCGCCGTGACGTTCCCTGAGCTTGCCAGGACACGCCCATGACCTCGCCCACGCCGTTGATCGACGGGAGCGCGCCAGAGCCACCGTCACCATGACCGCCCGCCCTGGCTCGGAGCCGCTATAAAAGGGGCACTCCGCGCCCCAAATTGAGCACGCCAACTTCTTCCCCACCTCCTCACAGCTCTCCCCGACCTCTCAATTCCACCAATTACTCGCCGGAGGCCTCCAATCGCAAGCTCACCGCCGCCGCCAGTACACGGAGCCCGCCGGAGCAGGAGGCCACCCCAGGACGAGCTGCTGCTACCAGGGAGATCCTCGCCCTCGACAACGTACCTGCGCACCTCTCCGACGACCGCCGGAGCTCCGACGAGCTCGCCGACCCCCTGCCGCCGTCGCGGTGAGTTCCCCCTCTCGCCGGAGACGAAGGCCATCCTCGATCGTCCGATCCAACTCTAATCCTACGGTCCACCTCCCCCGTACCGTTTCGGTGTTTTAAAACACACTGACGTGTGGTCCCCACACTGTCAGGCGGCCCGCTGCGCTGGACGCAGTACTGGGCCGGCCCAAGTTCGTTTCCCGCGCAAGCCCACCTATTTGAATTCAAAATTGGAAATTAGATAAAATACACAATCTGATGCAAACTTTGAAATTCAATTGTGACAAATCTACTCGGCCAAATTTTACAAATTTTATATATTTGGAAACCTTGTGAAATTATCTACACAATGCCACTGGATAGAACCCTAGATCTTTTGTAGAATTAAAATGACAAAATAAACAAGGCAGGGACTTTTCTGTCTTCTAATAATTCTTAAAAATCAACCAAACATGCTTTTAAGTTAATTCCACCTCCAATAATTCACATTTCACTTATACTAATTGTTTCTACAAAAATATGCCATGCCTACTTTGAATGATCATGGCTTAGTTGTTTTAAATGCCTTTATGGCTATTTCTAGTCAAAAATATTGTCCAAAACTATTATGAAATCTTATGTGGGAGTTTCCCTCATTTAAATCTTGTCACCACCAATTCCAAATGAAGTGGAGACTCTGGTTATTTAGGTCCCATAGGAATTGTTGGTGATATTAAATCTTTGATATGCTAGAATTAAATGGTATGAGGTGCTCACCTCATTTAAATCATTTTCTCCAAATGATAAGTGTGAAGAGGTTGACTTGGGTCAACCTAGGTCACATATTATGCATAAGAGAAATTAAATCTTAATAAGATAATGAGAGGAAATGATTTCTCTGAATAATTCAAAGTAACATTCTAGACTAGTATGAGAGGAAATTATTTCTTAAATAATAAGAAAAACACATCCACCCACATAATAGTAATATGTGATGCTAGTTTAATTGGGTGAACCATGTTTGTGCCTAGTTTAGTAAATTAGTTTGGTGTGATGATTGTGTACTCCGTATTCGTATTTTAGACGCTAGTACCGAGGAGTATCCAGAGGAGGAGGAGGTCTACTGTCAAGGAGAAGAAGACCACTTTGACCAGTTTCCCAACCAAGGCAAGATAATACTCTTGCAAAGTGTTAGCTCATCCTGAGCCAAGCACCACCCAGCTACTTTATATTATGAGCCTAATTCCCAGTTTTATTTTAAGTTTTACTTATTGTTATTTTGTACTATTGTTTCATAATCTCATAGGGTAAATGTTAGATTAGTACAAGAGTATCAAAGTTAGCCTAGGAGCAAAGCAAATTACTTAGCACCCCTCATCCTTAGATGCTAGTGCTAAATTAAACATGACTACTCTAGATGGGAACATGTGTGGTGAAATGTTGAAATGATTTTTGAAGGTGAATATGACCAAGAGAAGATGGTGATTTTTGATTAAAAACTAGTATTGGTTTGGATGCGATACCTTTCCAATTATTGAGTACCCCCACAATACCTGATTATGGGTAGGGCTTAACTAGAAGTTTATGTATCTTAGCATGAGTTCCCTCTGAACACACATCATAGGGGTTATGCCGAGGCTGCCTCCGTTGTTGAGAAATGATGTGAAGTGAATTGTACGGCCAAGCCCTGTGCAGTTCCCAGGTTGACAGTTGGTCTTCACTGGGAGGCCAAGCTCATGGGGAGAGGTGCTCATACTAGGGTTAGTAAATGAAAGGTTATGGTTGATGATCCGCGTACTGTGTTACGATGATTCGGGGAAATCCCGACGGATGAAATCAAATGTTGTGGCACAAGTGTGCAACCTCTGCAGAGTGTAAATCTATTCGAATAGCCGTGTCCACGGTTACGGACGGTTGGAAAGGCCATACAGTTTCCAGTATTAGAATTTGATCATGTTGTTGATATGAATGTTGAATGGTGAATTGAGTATTTTGAAACGCAACAGAGTTGTGGGAATGACACTAATGTTCCCACTTGAGTTAGTTAGCACTTGAATAAGTCTTTAGTAAATACCTGTGAACAAAAATTAGCTTTATGCAAATAACTAGAGCTTAGTACCCCACTGCTAGAAATGTTAGCACTTACACTAGTATTAGTTTGCGAGTACATAAAGTACTCACGGCTGTGTCCCTGGCTATTCAAATGGCCAGACTATGAAGAGGAGCAGCAGTACGAGGAGGACGGTCAGCAGGAAGTCTACAACAACTAGGAGTCTGCTAACGTCAAGCGTTGGCCTGTGGACTATAGAGTCCTTGTATCTTACGCTTCCGCTATGAACTTGTGTTTGTTCGTTGATCAGTTCGTTGATCGCTAGATCAACTATTTGTGTAATATGGATCATGTGATTCCAATTTGTAAGACTTTATGAGTTGTAATGAATGATGACGGTGATACTTAACTATTATGCCTCGCAACAACAATATTCCTGGGATTGCGATGTATGACATAATAGGCATCCGGACTTAAAAATCCGGGTGTTGACAGCTAAGCAGAGGGCGCTAGTGAAGAAATGGGCTCTTAAGAAGATGGGGGAACTTTTCCGGGCGTATAAGAACCGGTTATGGGCAACTTATAAGGCCGAGAAGAAGCCTCCAGTATTCGAGAACTATCTATCGAAGCAGGAGCATAATTGGGAAGAATTTGTGAAGTACAAAGAATCAGAGGAGGCTGTGAACCTGTCCAAGAAAAACCAGAAGAATGCAAGCGAGAAGAAATATCACCATCATACGGGGCGAGGGGGCTACGAAGTAGCCATGCCTAAGTGGGATGCACAAGAGGCTGAGATCACTACAAGAAAAGTTGCCATGGCCGACGAAGTTGAAGTCGCGCCGTGGTTGCTGGTGTACCATGGCCGACGATTTTGGTCCCTCCGTGGTGCATGTCAAAACTTTTTTTTTCTCCTAGCCCGACGAAAGCGGCCAAAACGTGGCGTATGGTGGCCCGGGACGTGGTGCATCTCGAAATCTCGGGTTCGCCGGCCGAGTCAACGCAAATCCGCACCGCCGAGGGATGTAGGGCCCAGATGGCAGCCTCTCTGGCATTGTTTTTTTTTCTAGATCGCGCCATCTCGTTCAACGTTCTCCGATCGAGCCGTTTACGATGCAGGATCATGGGTCCCGCATGTCATCCTCTATGAACCAAAATTCTTTCTATTCTTGGATTTTTTTGACCCCCTGATTTCTGGCTACTTCCTTTTTCTTTTGATCCCTTGCCGCCTTGGAAACGTTGAGACCGCTGCTGCTAAATGGGACCCGCATGTCATCCTCTATGTGCAATCAACTTTCTTTTCTTGGAGTTTTTTTTGGCACCTCAAATTTGGTCACTTGCCTTTTTCTTTCGATCCCCTGCCGCCTCTCAAACGGTGATACCGCTGCTGCTAAATGGGACCCGCATGTCATCCTCTATGTACTATAAAACTTTCTTTTCTTGAATTATTTTTGGCACCTCATATTTGGTCACTTACCTTTTTCTTTCGATCCCCTGCCGCCTCTCAAACGGTGATACCGCTGCTGCTAAATGGGACCCGCATGTCATCCTCTATGTACTATAAAACTTTCTTTTCTTGGATTTTTTTGGCACCTCATATTTGGTCACTTGACTTTTTCTTTCGATCACCTGCTGCCTCTCAAACGGTGATACCGCTGCTGCTAAATGGGACCCGCATGTCATCCTCTATGTACTATAAAACTTTCTTTTCTTGGATTTTTTTGGCACCTCATATTTGGTCACTTGACTTTTTCTTTCGATCACCTGCTGCCTCTCAAACAGTGATACCGCTGCTGCTAAATGGGACCCGCATGTCATCCTCTATGTACTATAAAACTTTCTTTTCTTGGATTTTTTTGGCACCTCATATTTGGTCACTTGACTTTTTCTTTCGATCCCCTGCTGCCTCTCAAACAGTGATACCGCTGCTGCTAAATGGGACCCGCATGTCATCCACTATGTACTTAAAACTTTCTTTTCTTGGATTTTTTTGGCACCTCATATTTGGTAACTTGACTTTTTCTTTCGATCCCCTGCTGCCTCTCAAACAGTGATACCGCTGCTGCTAAATGGGACCCGCATGTCATCCTCTATGTACTATAAAACTTTCATTTTTTGGATTATTTTTGGCACCTCATATTTGGTCACTTGACTTTTTCTTTCGATCCCCTGCCTCTCAAACGGTGAGACCGCTGCAGCTAAATGGGACCCGCATGTCATCCTCTATGAGCAATCAACTTTCTTTTCTTGGAGTTTTTTTTGGCACCTCATATTTGGTAACTTGACTTTTTCTTTCGATCTCATGCCACGTTTGAAACGTTGAGGTACCTGCTGGCTCATGGACCCGCATGTCATCCTCTGTGTGCTATAAAAGTTTCCTTTGTTGGATTTTTTTTCACCCTCTGATTTTTGCCTTGCCTTTTTCTTTTGATCCCCTGCCCCCTTTGAAACGTTGAGTAAGCTGTTGGTTCAAGGGACCCGCATGTCATCCTCTATGTCCATCAACTTTCTTTTCTTGGATTTTTTTTCACCCCCTAATTACTAGCTACTTTCTTTTTCTTTTGATCTCAAGCCGCATTACAAACATTGAGACCGCTGCTGCAAAATGGGACCCACATGTCATCCTCTATGTACAATAAATCTTGGATTATTTTTGGCTCCTGATATTTGGTCACTTGCCTTTTTCTTTCGATCTCATGCCGCCTTTGAAACGTTGAGTAAGCTGCTGGCTCATGGGTCCCGCATGTCATCCTCTACGAACAATAAAAGTTTCCTTTCTTGGAGTTATTTTTTACCCCTAATTTCTGGCTATTTGCCTTTTTCTTTTGATCCCCTGCCCCCGTTGAAACGATGAGGACGCTGTTGGCAGGTCGGTCCCACATGTCATCCTCTATGAACAATAAAAGTTTCCTTTGGTGGATTTATTTTTGACCCCTAATTAATTTCTGGCTATTTCCTTTATTTTTCTTTTGATCCCCTGCCGCCTTGGAATTGTTGAGAATGCTGCTGCCTCATTTTTCTTTTGGTCCTGTGCCGCCTTGGAAACGTTGAGACCGCTGCTACAAAATGGGACCCGCATGTCATCCTCTATGTACAATAAAGTTTCTTTTCTTGGATTATTTTTGGCTCCTGATATTTGGGCACTTGCCTTTTTCTTTCGATCTCATGCCGACTTTGAAACGTTGAGGATGCTGCTGCCTCATGGGTCCCGCATGTCATCCTCTCAGAACGATAAATGTTTTCTTTTCTTGTATTTTTTTACCAACTGATTTTTGGCTTTTTTTATTTTCGATCCCCTGCCGCCTTTGAAACGTTGACTCCGCTGCTGGCTCATGGGTCCCCGATGTCAGCCTCCCCGTACAAGAAACATGTGATATTTTATTTTGCAGACAATAAACGTTGTATTTCGCTCTGAGCTATTGCAAACGGATAAATTAAATCTTTATATCTACATAAACAAACTTATATGTTGAATCTCCTTGTTTTTTGTTTTTGCGAAGCATAGGACTTTCCTGTTTTTTTTTGAGAAAAATCCGACCTTTCCTGTTTTGGAGTGGGCTGAAATTGTACGAGTCAAAAGGCCCAGCAGATAGTTCGAAGGCCCAGATGTCCAGATACAGCCCAATTGAAATCTTTCTTTTCTTGGATTTTTTTCACACCCTGATTTCTGGCTACTTCATTTTTCTTTCGGTCCTGTGCCGCCTTGGAAGCGTTGAGACCGCTGCTACAAAATGGGACCCGCATGTCATCCTCTATGTACAATAAAGTTTCTTTTCTTGGATTATTTTTGGCTCCTGATATTATGTCACTTGACTTTTTCTTTCAATCTCATGCCGACTTTGAAACGTTGAGGAAGCTGCTGGCTCATGGGTCCCGCATGTCATCCTCTATGAACAATAAAAGTTTTCTTTGTTGGATTTATTTTTTTCCCCTAATTTCTGGCTATTTGTCTTTTTCTTTTGATCCCCTGCCCCCTTTGAAACGATGGCAGGTCGGTCCCACATGTCATCCTCTATGAACAATAAAAGTTTCCTTTGATGGATTTATTTTTTACCCTAATTAATTTCTGGCTATTTCCTTTTTTATTTTGATCCCCTGCCGCCTTGAAATAGTTGAGGATGCTGCTGCCTCATGGGTCCCGCATGTCATCCTCTCAGAAAGGTAAATGTTTCTTTTCTTGAATTTGTTTACCAACTGATTTTTGGCTTATTTTTTCTTTCGATCTCCTGCCACCTTTAAAACGTTGACGACGCTGCTGGCTCATGGGTCCCCAATGTCAGCCTCCCCATACTGCAAATCCTCTTTCTGCAAAGGTTGTATTTCTAGATAGATAAGGTGGATTCGAATCTGCCATGGTTCAGGCAGCTCAGGTAAGCCTTCTTGCACTAATTAATGGAAGTAGTGTATCGCAAGGTCAAGACATGTGGCTCGGTGTAATGAATCTATATGAATCATGTTGTGGGTTCAATCTGATAGTTCTCTAACAGGTCAGCCAAAATAGAAATTAAGTTTTTTTCTAAAAGGGAAATGCAAATTAAGATGAACACAAACATTAGTTATCATAATAGCTGATCATACATACATACTTGCTAAGAGCAAAAGCTTGCCAGAGTTTTACCACCCATACAATTAATTAGCAGTTCAGATAAGATAACCTTATATAAGTATAACTACAAATGCATTTGCTAAGGGCTCATGGGACAACAGAACTAGACAACCGCGAACTTTATGACCAGCATGTCACAGCGGCATCGAAAGATCTTGACCTTCAACTTTGATCCAATGCGAAGTTTGGCACCGTCAATGAACTTTTTCCACCTGGAAGTAACAGCCAAGCGGCCATCTGTGGGACTGACAGAGTACCGTCCCTCCACGGTGAGACCTTCACTCTCCATGACGAGGGATATCTTGCCCCTTCGGCCAGCATTGAGATCCTTGGAGATACTTTTAGGCAATTTCTGATTCAAAGCAAGAGATACCACCAAAAATTAGTCAATGGCACCAATGCACTGAACCATGTGAGACTTTGAGCAGAGAAGACATCAAGATAAGAGCAGTTATGCTGTCATATACTCACGAACATAGCCTTCAGATGCGTCCTGGTCACCACACGGGTGGCCACAGCAATGAGCTGAGACCTCGGTGATCTGGCTGGGGCAGGTGCATGAGCCTGGGCTGGTACACGAGCTGGTGCTGATGCAGGAGACTGCTGGGCAGGTGCAGTAAACGGTGCCTCTAGAGGAACCGGTGCTGATGCAGGAGACTGTTGGGCAGGTGCAGTAAACGGTGCAGCTAGAGGAACCAGTGCTGATGCAGGAGCCTGCTGGGCATGTGTAGTATATGGGGCCTCTACAGGAACCAATGCTGATGTAGGGGACTGCTGGGTAGATGCAGTAAACGGAGCTGGTACAGGAACCGGTGCTGATGCAGGAGAGTGGGAAGCCGGTGCCGGTGCTGGTGTGGTTGCCCTTTGTGACA
This sequence comes from Lolium multiflorum, assembly GCA_030979885.1. Taxonomy (NCBI): domain Eukaryota; kingdom Viridiplantae; phylum Streptophyta; class Magnoliopsida; order Poales; family Poaceae; genus Lolium; species Lolium multiflorum. The sequence continues at coordinate 132,505,339 of CM061751.1, forward strand.
TCCGCTCCTGTTCCGTCAGGGGATCTGCAGCTTTGATCATGTTAAACCCAGCAAGCTAGAACAGAGGGAATGGTTTAGAACAACTGCTCAGAATGCAGTTATCAAAAGATATGAGTAGAAAAAAGTTACATATTATATATTTGGAAGTGTCTCCAACTCTGTAAGCAGTTACGTATATCTGCCCGTTTGAGTTTCTGATCCTCAGCTCGTCGCCCTTCTTCAGACCGTAGTCAAAAGCAAACTTTCTCCAATCATGTCCATACAAATATGTGATGGCCTGCGTCTTGTAGACATACACCTCATAGACCGTGTAGGTGTTCATCAATTTGCCATTGCCATGCATAGTGAAAGATCCTTCATGCGGACACATCTGGTTAATCATTGGACGAAGTTCACAAGGTACAGTCTGCATGTGAAAATTGATACAAATGTAAGAAGCAGGAAGACTAAAAACAAGACTTTACTATATGCCAATTCATGCTAAACCACTGAGAATACATACCTGTAACTCTGTGAAGGAGCTACTAGAAAGGTAGATAGAGCCATAGGAGGTGTTATATGCGGGGTATGTACATGGGCCCGCCATATTCCCGCAAGCTCGGCATCGGGATGGTGAAGGAAACATGGGAGGTACTACTGGTGCGTAGCGCTGAACGTAAGTGGAAGAATTAGGTTGTGTAAAGTGCATAGTTCAGAGCAATGCAAATGTTGACAAGCAAGTGCATAACACTATGTTACAAACTGAACAGTGAAAAATTAGTGTATGATGAATATAAGCATGCTAATTTGGTGTTTCCGAATTCCAAAAAGCATTAGACAGAGCCAGTGATAATATCAGACATAAATCATGGCATGTATATGTGGCTTAAGAAAATATACCCGAACCCTTGGATGGTTACGGCCCGGCTGATCCTTGGACTTGAGCTTATATAAGCATCCAGAAGGTGGGGCTGACAGTAACTTGGTGGCAGCCTCTGCAGATGCCTCATCAGCAGCAGTTGCAATCCTTTTGACCAATGAAGGCTTAGCAGTTTCAGTCTGCATATAAAAATTGAAGAGCAACAGACATCAGCAGTGATATATAAAATGAATCTATGAGACACTGATGCATATAGTGCTGGATGTAAGTGGAAGAATAGGTGTGTGTGTTTCTGAACTATTGGTAAGCATTAGACAAAGCCGGCAATAAACAGACAAAAATCAAATCATGTATGAGGATTAAGAAAATATACCTGCTTACTGAAAAGGGTACCACCCAGCTGGCCCGTGGCCTTGTGCTTGAGGAGGTTTTCAGAAGATGGTGGCAGCACCATCGTCTTCACAGCAGCCTCATCAGGATCATTTTTTATCCATTTGAGTAGAGGAACAGAAGTTTCATCCTGCATATGAATAGCAACAGAACTCATCATTGATATTTAATAAATCTATGAGATAGACTGATGCAAATAGTGCGGGTGTAAGTGGAAGAATAGGGTTGTGCATAGAGAACAGTTGACAACAATGCAAATGATTACAAAAGAAGCCAATGGAAATCAACAGTTTATATACTGGATGAGACAGACTGAAAAGTGAAAAATTAGTGTATGATGATTGTAAGCAAACGCAGTGTTTCTGAACTTTTGGTAAGCATTAGACAAAGCCAACAGTAATTAAACAGATAATAATGAAATCATGTATGTGGATTAAGAAAATATACCAGATTCATTAAAAGGTCACCACCCAGCTGGCCCATGGCCTCGTGCTTGTAGAGGTTTTCGGAAGATGGTGCCGGCACCATCGTCCTCACAGCAGCCTCATTAGCCCCATTTTGCATCCACTTGAGTAAAGGCGCAGCAGTTTCAGCCTGCATAAGAATGGGAACAGATCTCAGCAGTGATATTGAATGACTCTGAGACAGACTGATGCATATAGTGCTAGATGTAAGTGGAAGGGTATGGCCGTGTATGGACAACAGTTCACAACAATGCAAGGGTGTGTTCGGTTCTGAAACAGCGTGGAATGGAATGGAATGGTTCCATTTCAGAGGAATGGAATGGTTACATTTTTGTTCGGTTGGGAAAAATGGAGAGCAGAAGAGATCGAGGTTAAACTAACCAATTGTCTCAAAATTGTAATTAACAATTGCAAATGACATTTTAATCTCAAAGTCGTAATTAACAGCGCCTAATGGTGCTCTTTTAATCTAAAAATCGAAATTAACATCATTTTATGTTGGGTTAGGGGAACTGGAGTAGATGAACATTACTGTATGATGATTGTAAGCAAACGAATTTGGTGTTTCTAAACTTTTGGCTTCGAGATCTTATGGGTTTCAACTCTAGCCTACCCCAACTTGTTTGGGACTGAAAGGCTTGGTTGTTGTTGTTGTTGTTGTAAACTTTTGGCAAGCATAGAAAAAACCGACAATAAACAGAGAAAAATCAAGGCATGTTTTGTGGATTAAGAAAATATACCATATTCATTAAAAGATCACCACCCAGCTGGTGCGTGGCCTTGTGCTTGTAGAGGCATTTAGAAGATGGGGGCGGCATCAACATACTGGCAGCCTGATCAGCCGCAGTTTTGATCTTCCTTTTGAGTAAAGGCCCTAAAGTTTCAGTCTGCATATGAATAGCAAAACAAAAGGCAGACCTCAGCAGTGATATTGAATTACTGTATGAGATAGACTGATGCATATAGTGGATGCTCTTAGCCTTTTGCAGCGTGAACACTAGCTATGGACAGACAAAAAAACTAGTTAACTCAGCTTTGTCTAGATATGAATGTACTACCACCATCCAAAAGCTTAAGCCTTATTTATTTTTGAGAAATCAAAACAAGCAAAGTTTGACCAAAATTTTAGAACATTCTATCAACAAATATAATACTGTGTAGATACCGTAGGAAAATATATTTTATTATCTATTTAATGATATTAATTTTGTATTTTGCATGTTACTGATTTTTGGTAAAAGCTTAGTCAAACATGGTATAGTTTGACTTTCTAAAAATAATATAAGCCCAAAGCTTTGGGATGGAGGCAGTAGTATCTAGAGCTAAAACACATCTAGATACATCCGTATCTACAGATAGTTGAGTCAATTAATTTGGATCTGAGGGAGTATCAGATTCAGACTACATCATGGTAAGTTGGTTAAAAAAATTACCCCTGGGCGGTCCCTGCCCAGCTCGGCAGTGGCATTTCGCTTCTTGTGCTGCAGATCGGGCCATGCTCCTGCAGCAGGTGGGGCGCTATTCTCGTTCCCCATAGCCTCAGCACGGAACCTGGAGGTACCAACCTGATACAGAGAATATAGAGCATGGTGTCACAGAGGCTTTACGCACAAACAGCTGAAGACATGTGCTACTTTAAGCATATTCCAGAACAGGAACAGATTGAGGATGCAGAGACCAGAGAGACACTTAAAAGGTAAAGAGTGGATAAGCAAACGGAGTACCTGCTTCGCGGGGCTGGGGACGCAGCTCAGGCTCAGCCAACTGCCCACATGCGTGGTGGCCTTACGCTCCATTGCCCCCACCGCCGAGGTCTTACCTTTCCTGTACAAGCTGACAAAAGATACAGTGAGGATCAGCAGAAACTACAAAGGTTGCAAATGTCGACAAATAAAGGAAGAACACCCCAATCCAAGCAAAGGTAGCCCCCGCCCCCCACCCCCATCAATCACTCCCAGCTCGAGGGTGACCAGAAAGACACCCCTTTGCCCAGAATAGGAAAGAGATGCGCAAGATATCGAGGAGAGGAAAAAAGAACCGATCTCGAGAAAGGAGAGAACATTACTAGTCCTACCTAATCCGCTTGGGCTAGATGCAGCTTGCCCCTCCAAGCTGGATGCCTGGACGGTGGAGGCGAAAGGAGGGGATCGAGCTAGCGGCTTGCATCCGTCGGCAATCGGCACTCGATCGGGAGAGAAGGGGTGCTACATAAAGGGGAGGGGTAACATATTTTATTACACAGTGAACTTACTGATGTGACTAGTCATTACATGTCTCACTGAAACTAGGGCCCATAGTGTGGCACCCCAAATTTACTTGAAGCTGCCCGGCGGGACGCATTGGCGCGTCAAGAAACCCCCGAATTGTAGCGGGGAAATGAAACATTTCACAAAAATTCGAAATTCAAGCACACCGCCACGCGCCAAGCACGCGGCTGTTCCTTCCTCTTCCTCGGTTCCTCCTCCCCTATCCGAAAAAACCCCAAATCCCAAGCTCAAACCAAAAAAAAAACAAAAAACAAATCCCCTGGCCGCCATGCATGTCCTCGTTAACCCGCTGGAGATCGTTCCCGGACGATGCGGACCACCCGCCCTGAGATCCAGAATTCCGTCCACCTCGAGGCACTGCGTGCTGTCTCGCAGCAGCGGCTTGAGGGCGCTGAAGAGGAAGTTCCGCCGGAAAGTGCTCATGGCAACCGTGCAAGCTCACCGGCGTGCTGTATCCCGAGAGGAACTGGTCAAAGCTTTGCTATTCGCCACACAAAAAAAATTGCGGGCCAAGATCTGGTCAAAGCTTCGTCGATGGCTTGCCGCGAGAGGCTTGGAGTCCAGAGTCAATAAACTAGCTGCTCGAGGACTTGGGCGGTTTACACGGATTCATATTAACTGACTCAAGTTTGTTAGTCTAGTTAACAAATGCATCTAGATACATCCATATCTAGACAGAATTGAGTCAATTAATATGAATCAGAGGGGAGTACCTGAAAGTGTTTCATGCTACCAACTAATGCGCTGGCAGGAATCGCTGTAGAAGTAATTGTGCTACTACTCATACGATGAACTGATTGTGTGGGTGTCGAATTTTGCAACGCGATCATCCACTGAATGCTTAATCTAGCGCCAAAGGCGTACAAATCATAACATACTACAGCACCAGAACATAAGAGTACGAATCATAAAGTAGCTCAACATTTTGCATCAGGGCTGGGTGGTCCTGAGACTACCGGGACGCCCCTGATGATCTCCGGGTGTGCATCCTCTTCAACGCAAAGCTGTGTACTCGGTCCACGGCCTCCTTCTGTAGGCTGGATAATCTCAGGTGCAGGACCTTCGTCTATGAGAGGCTCGTCATCAGTACCATCCACAGGTGCATCAGGGCTGGGTGGTCTTGAGACTACCCGGACGCCCGTGATGATCTCCGGGCGTGCATCCACTTCAACGCAAAGCTGTGTACTCGGTCCACGGCCTCCTTCTGTAGACTGGATAATCTCAGGTGCAGGACCTTCGTCTATGAAAGGCTCGTCATCAGTACCATCCACAGGTGCATCAAACTGAGATTCATCTTCAAATCTCCCATCAAACTGAGAGACCTCTTTAACTCTATGCTTCTGCAATTAGTACATCAACCGATTAGACAAACATCTAAGGGATGCAACCTGAACAAATGCCGTTTTACATATTTACCTTCTCATCTGGCACAGCACATGTCCCAGAGCTGAAACCCGTTTCCTGAAGCAAGCGCTTTTTCTCTCCTTCCCGTCCATCCATCTGCAACAAGTTAAATTTGAGTACAGAACCTTGCACAGCAATGCAAACTATTGATTGAAACAGCGGCAGCATCAATATAAATAATTAACTACATATGCCAGCACACATACAGTGTGAGCAAGATCTGCTTCTCCTGCTAAAGGATCATTATATGGTTCACCATGCTAAACCCGCCTAACATATGTGCGGTCCATCCCAAAAATGTGTAAATGATCTGCCACTACAGGGTGAGGCCTCTTCTCACCATTCATACATGTGCAGCGCGGGCAATACACGTCCAGGTTGTGACCATCATGAGCTCTAATAAACCCCATAAAGGGTTGAACACCATTTATATATGAAGGGGAACATAAGTGTCCATGCAGTTTCCAAGTTCTGTCCATCTGTTTAATTATGAGATACAGTGGTTGGTGATTAATTTAAGGCGAAGTAGGAAATGTATATCCATCGAGTACAAAACTATACTACATGATTATGCATTTCAGCAATCATGTCGAGTACAAAACAAAAAATGCCCATCGACATTTTAGCAAACAGATCGTGTACAAAACTCTGCCATGGCATTTCAGCAAATTAACGGATCGAGTGCAGAACTGACTCTATATGCCCACGCAAATGAACAAATTGATCGATGACAAATCGAGCGGAAAACTATAAAGTGCCAATTAGTTCGAGCATACTGACGAATTTTTTTAGCAGCATCAAGAAAATATAAATCGTTAGGCTGTCTTGCCCGATACATGATTGAGCTAGAGATAGCAGCCCTACCGTGGATCAACTTGACCGCCGGTGCGTCTCGAGAAGAACGACGGGGAGGGGAAGCTTCTTCTTCGCACGGACGGGACGGGGAGGGGAAGCTCTTCGCACGGACGGGGATAAGTTGTGTACGGGTGGGTGGGGGGTCATGCGGCCGGGCCGCCGGGGTGATAATTAAGGTCGGTAGGTGGCGTTTAATGGAGTTGCGTGTGTAATTTGCCGTGCACAAGGTTGAGGAATAGGCGGTTCCCTTTGCCGCGCGCACAATTCAAACTATCCCGCCCATGTAGTTTAAATTCGCCATATTTTCGTTAAATCGACATAAAGTCATGTGAGTGGGGGAAAATTAGCAAAGTTGCTTGAAAAATAGTAAAACTCTGGAATTATCCTTTAAATATGCTCTACTTCGTGTGAAAATCGGGGTGTGGAAGCATGTTGAGCTGTTTTATTTGTACTTTCTTCATTAAAACTCCCATTTTATGCACTTTGGATGGAAAGAAATCATTTGTACATAAATTTTGACAACGCCATTTGCAAACACTAATTGTTTACATGCCAAGATGCACCCATCCACCAAATATATATGTGGCAAAAGTTTATCACAATCTAGCAGATATGCATAATTAGTGAGGGACCCCTTTTGATTTTGTGCAATTTCCACTAATTAGGTAGAGATCGAGAAGGGTTAATTAATTAGGCCATGTTAGGGGTTATGTGTTTTAGATTAGGTTGTGTGGATTCAAATACAACTTCTTTATTTGTGTGCTATGATTAATCAAAACTAGATCGATCGACTGCGCACACATTATTAGAGGCGCATGCCTTTGCGCACAAAGTGCATGTGTGTGTTGTTGGCCACCAACGAGAGAGAGAGAGAGAGAGAGAGAGAGAGAGAGAGAGGTAGAGAGAGCTACATACGAGAGAGCGATTGAAATCCCCAAATTAAACACATATATATGCATGGCACATTTAATTTAATTAGAGGACCGCGAGGCACCCCTGGCCTGCTTGATGCATAATTAAGTGTCATTGGCCTATATATATAGGGTTTAATTAGGGTTTAGGGTTTAGGGTTAGGAGGTTAGGGTTTAGGGTTTAATGTTTATGGTGTTTAGGGTTTAGGGATTAGGGATTAGGGTTTATTTAGGGTTTAAGGTTTAGGGATCATCGATCGAGTGCGCACACACACATTATTAGAGGCACACGCGCCTTTGCGCATAAAGTGCATGCGTATATGTGTGTGTTTTTTGGCCACCAACGACATATAGATGATCGAGAGAGAGAGATTGAAATCCCCCAAGAATATGTTCAAATATATATTAAAATATATGCACGAATTAATGCATGCATGGTAGGCCATGCATGCACACTAATTATATATATATTATGAGGAAACTTAATCAAATGTGTTTTCATTCGAGAGAACTTGTCAAAATTCAAGTTAATTAATTTATCATCGATAATTATATAATTAATTAATGAATCTCAGGGAGATGTTATACAACATATGATCGATATATAGGCCATGTATATATTAATTGGTTTTAATCTACCGTTTTTGCTAGCTAGCTGCATGCTATATATAGAGCATGTTTTTATTAGATCGGGTTATAGCTAGTATAGTTTAGGGTTATGTGTTTTAATTAACTAGGGTTTGATTAGCTAGGGGTTAGTTATATATATATGGTTTAGGGTTAATGCATGTCACATTTAATTTAACTAGAGGACCGCGAGGCACCCCTGGCCTGCTTGATGCACAATTAAGTGTCGTTGGCCTATATATATAGGGTTTAATTAGGGTTTAGGGTTAGCTAGCTGGGTTTAGGGTTTAGTGTTTTGGGTGTTTAGCTAGGGTCTAGGGTTTAGGGTTTAGTGTTTACTGTGTTTAGAGGGTCTAGGGTTTAGTGTTTAGGGTGTTTAGGGTCTAGGGTTTAGGGTCTAGTGTTTAGGGTCTATGGTTTAGGGTTTAATTAGTGTTTAGGGTGTTTAGGGTTTAGGGTTTAGTGTTTACGGTGTTTAGGGTCTAGGGTTTAGGGTTTAGTGTTTAGGGTCTAGGGTTTAGGGTTTAATTAGTGTTTAGGGTGTTTATAGGGTTTAGGGTTTAGGGTTTAGGGTTTAGGGTTTTAGGGTTTAGGGTTTAGGGTTTAGGGTTTAGGGTTTAGGGTTTAGGGTTTAGGGTTTACGGTGTTTAGGGTCTAGGGTTTAGGGTTTAGTGTTTAGGGTGTTTAGGGTCTAGGGTTTAGTGTGTTTAGGGTGTTTAGGGTTTAGGGGATTAGGGATTAGGGTTTTAGGGTTGTTTAAGGTTTAGGGATCATCGATCGAGTGCGCACACACATTATTAGAGGCACCCGCGCCTTTACGCATCAAGTGCATGCGTATATATGTGTGTTTTTTGGGCCACCAACGATATATAGATGATCGAGAGAGAGAGAGAGAGATTGAAATCCCCAAGAATATGTTCAAATATACATTAAAATATATGCACGAATGCATTGTAGGCCATGCATATGCACACTAATTATATATATATTATGAGGCAACTTAATCAAATGTGTTTTCATTCGAGAGAACTTGTCAAAGTTCAAGTTAATTAATTTATCACGATAATTATATAATTAATTAATGATTCTCAGGGATATGTTATACAACATGATCGATATAGGCCATGTATATTTTAATTGGTGTTAATCTACGGTTTGCTAGCTAGCTGCTATATATAGAGCATGTTTTTATTAGATCGGGTTATAGCTAGCTAGTATAGTTTAGGGTTATGTGTTTTAATTAAGTAGGGTTGATTAGCTAGGGTTAGTTACATATATATGGTTTAGGGTTAATGCATGGCACATTTAATTTTATTAGAGGATCACGAGGCACCCATGACCCGCTCGATCGATGCACAATTAAGTGTCGTTGGCCTATACATAGGGTTTAATTGGGGTTTAGGATTAGCTAGGGTTTAGGCTTAGGGTTAGGGTTAGGGTTAGGGTACGTTTAGGGTCTAGGGTTTAGGGTTTAGTGTTTAGGGTGTTTAGGGTTTAGGGATTAGGGATTTAAGGTTTTAGGGTTGTTTAAGGTTTAGGGATCATCGATCGAGTGCGCACACACATTATTAGAGGCACCCGCGCCTTTACGCATAAATTGCATGCATATATATGTGTGTTTTTTGGGCCACCAACGATATATAGATGATCGAGAGAGAGAGAGATTGAAATCCCCAAGAATATGTTCAAATATACATTAAAATATATGCACGAATGCATTGTAGGCCATGCATGCACACTAATTATATATATATTATGAGGCAACTTAATCAAATGTGTTTTCATTCGAGAGAACTTGTCAAAGTTCAAGTTAATTAATTTATCACGATAATTATATAATTAATTAATGATTCTCAGGGATATGTTATACAACATGATCGATATAGGCCATGTATATTTTAATTGGTGTTAATCTACGGTTTGCTAGCTAGCTGCTATATATAGAGCATGTTTTTATTAGATCGGGTTATATCTAGTATAGTTTAGGGTTATGTGTTTTAATTAAGTAGGGTTGATTAGCTAGGGTTAGTTACATATATATGGTTTAGGGTTAATGCATGGCACATTTAATTTTATTAGAGGATCGCGAGGCACCCATGACCCGCTCGATCGATGCACAATTAAGTGTCGTTGGCCTATACATAGGGTTTAATTGGGGTTTAGGATTAGCTAGGGTTTAGGGTTAGGGTTAGGGTTAGGGTTAGGGTACGTTTAGGGTTAATGCATGTCACATTTAATTTAACTAGAGGACCGCGAGGCACCCCTGGCCTGCTTGATGCACAATTAAGTGTCGTTGGCCTATATATATAGGGTTTAATTAGGGTTTAGGGTTAGCTAGCTGGGTTTAGGGTTTAGTGTTTTGGGTGTTTAGCTAGGGTCTAGGGTTTAGGGTTTAGTGTTTACTGTGTTTAGAGGGTCTAGGGTTTAGTGTTTAGGGTGTTTAGGGTCTAGGGTTTAGGGTCTAGTGTTTAGGGTCTATGGTTTAGGGTTTAATTAGTGTTTAGGGTGTTTAGGGTTTAGGGTTTAGTGTTTACGGTGTTTAGGGTCTAGGGTTTAGGGTTTAGTGTTTAGGGTCTAGGGTTTAGGGTTTAATTAGTGTTTAGGGTGTTTATAGGGTTTAGGGTTTAGGGTTTAGGGTTTAGGGTTTTAGGGTTTAGGGTTTAGGGTTTAGGGTTTAGGGTTTAGGGTTTAGGGTTTAGGGTTTAGGGTTTAGGGTTAGGGTTAGGGTTTAGGGTTTAGTTTAGGGTCTAGGGTTTAGTGTGTTTAGGGTGTTTAGGGTTTAGGGGATTAGGGATTAGGGTTTTAGGGTTGTTTAAGGTTTAGGGATCATCGATCGAGTGCGCACACACATTATTAGAGGCACCCGCGCCTTTACGCATCAAGTGCATGCGTATATATGTGTGTTTTTTGGGCCACCAACGATATATAGATGATCGAGAGAGAGAGATTGAAATCCCCAAGAATATGTTCAAATATACATTAAAATATATGCACAAATGCATTGTAGGCCATGCATGCACACTAATTATATATATATTATGAGGCAACTTAATCAAATGTGTTTTCATTCGAGAGAACTTGTCAAAGTTCAAGTTAATTAATTTATCACGATAATTATATAATTAATTAATGATTCTCAGGGATATGTTATACAACATGATCGATATAGGCCATGTATATTTTAATTGGTGTTAATCTACGGTTTGCTAGCTAGCTGCTATATATAGAGCATGTTTTTATTAGATCGGGTTATAGCTAGCTAGTATAGTTTAGGGTTATGTGTTTTAATTAAGTAGGGTTGATTAGCTAGGGTTAGTTACATATATATGGTTTAGGGTTAATGCATGGCACATTTAATTTTATTAGAGGATCACGAGGCACCCATGACCCGCTCGATCGATGCACAATTAAGTGTCGTTGGCCTATACATAGGGTTTAATTGGGGTTTAGGATTAGCTAGGGTTTAGGGTTAGGGTTAGGGTACGTTTAGGGTCTAGGGTTTAGGGTTTAGTGTTTAGGGTGTTTAGGGTTTAGGGATTAGGGATTTAAGGTTTTAGGGTTGTTTAAGGTTTAGGGATCATCGATCGAGTGCGCACACACATTATTAGAGGCACCCGCGCCTTTACGCATAAATTGCATGCATATATATGTGTGTTTTTTGGGCCACCAACGATATATAGATGATCGAGAGAGAGAGAGATTGAAATCCCCAAGAATATGTTCAAATATACATTAAAATATATGCACGAATGCATTGTAGGCCATGCATGCACACTAATTATATATATATTATGAGGCAACTTAATCAAATGTGTTTTCATTCGAGAGAACTTGTCAAAGTTCAAGTTAATTAATTTATCACGATAATTATATAATTAATTAATGAATCTCAGGGATATGTTATGCAACATGATCGATATAGGCCATGTATATTTTAATTGGTGTTAATCTACGGTTTGCTAGCTAGCTGCTATATATAGAGCATGTTTTTATTAGATCGGGTTATAGCTAGCTAGTATAGTTTAGGGTTATGTGTTTTAATTAAGTAGGGTTGATTAGCTAGGGTTAGTTACATATATATGGTTTAGGGTTAATGCACGGCACATTTAATTTTATTAGAGGATCACGAGGCACCCATGACCCGCTCGATCGATGCACAATTAAGTGTCGTTGGCCTATACAGAGGGTTTAATTGGGGTTTAGGATTAGCTAGGGTTTAGGGTTAGGGTTAGGGTTAGGGTTAGGGTACGTTTAGGGTCTAGGGTTTAGTGTTTAGTGTTTAGGGTTTAGGGATTAGGGATTTAAGGTTTTAGGGTTGTTTAAGGTTTAGGGATCATCGATCGAGTGCGCACACACATTATTAGAGGCACCCGCGCCTTTACGCATAAATTGCATGCATATATATGTGTGTTTTTTGGGCCACCAACGATATATAGATGATCGAGAGAGAGAGAGATTGAAATCCCCAAGAATATGTTCAAATATACATTAAAATATATGCACGAATGCATTGTAGGCCATGCATGCACACTAATTATATATATATTATGAGGCAACTTAATCAAATGTGTTTTCATTCGAGAGAACTTGTCAAAGTTCAAGTTAATTAATTTATCACGATAATTATATAATTAATTAATGAATCTCAGGGATATGTTATACAACATGATCGATATAGGCCATGTATATTTTAATTGGTGTTAATCTACGGTTTGCTAGCTAGCTGCTATATATAGAGCATGTTTTTATTAGATCGGGTTATATCTAGTATAGTTTAGGGTTATGTGTTTTAATTAAGTAGGGTTGATTAGCTAGGGTTAGTTACATATATATGGTTTATGGTTAATGCATGGCACATTTAATTTTATTAGAGGATCGCGAGGCACCCATGACCCGCTCGATCGATGCACAATTAAGTGTCGTTGGCCTATACATAGGGTTTAATTGGGGTTTAGGATTAGCTAGGGTTTAGGGTTAGGGTTAGGGTTAGGGTACGTTTAGGGTCTAGGGTTTAGGGTTTAGTGTTTAGGGTGTTTAGGGTTTAGGGATTAGGGATTTAGGGGTTTTAGGGTTGTTTAAGGTTTAGGGATCATCGATCGAGTGCGCACACACATTATTAGAGGCACCCGCGCCTTTACGCATAAATTGCATGCATATATATATATGTGTGTTTTTTGGCCACCAACGATATATAGATGATCGAGAGAGAGAGATTGAAATCCCCAAGAATATGTTCAAATATACATTAAAATATATGCACGAATGCATGGTAGGCCATGCATGCACACTAATTATATATATATATTATGAGGCAACTTAATCAAATGTGTTTTCATTCGAGAGAACTTGTCAAAATTAAAGTTAATTAATTTATCACGATAATTATATAATTAATTAATGAATCTCAGGGATATGTTATACAACATGATCGATATAGGCCATGTATATATTAATTGGTGTTAATCTACGGTTTGCTAGCTAGCTGCTATATATAGAGCATGTTTTTATTAGATCGGGTTATAGCTAGTATAGTTTAGGGTTATGTGTTTTCATTAAGTAGGGTTGATTAGCTATGGTTAGTTACATATATATGGTTTAGGGTTAATGCATGGCACATTTAATTTAATTAGAGGACCGCGAGGCACCCCTGGCCTGCTTGATGCACAATTAAGTGTCGTTGGCCTATATATAGGGTTTAATTAGGGTTTAGGGTTAGGGTTAGGGTTTAGGGTCTAGGGTTTAGTGTTTAGGGTGTTTAGGGTTTAGGGATTAGGGATTAGGGTTTCAGGGTTGTATAAGGTTTAGGGATCATCGATCGAGTGCGCACACACATTATTAGAGGCACCCGCGCCTTTGCGCATAAAGTGCATGCGTATAGTTTAGGGTTATTTGTTTTAATTAAGTAGGGTTTGATCAGCTAGGGTTAGTTACATATATATGGTTTAGGGTTAATGCATGGCACATTACATATAGTTTAAATCTCAAGAATGTTTATACATGATAGGCCATATGTGCAAAGGAATTTTTTTCCTCGTGAACTAGTCCAAAAAATTACATAGAGGACCAAAAGTACTAGACAATAACTAATAGAACCTGCAACTTTACAAAAAGGACCCCAAAACATATAGAAGAAAATCAATCGAGTCCTTCTCGACCGCACATCAGATCTCTGCTCCGCATCCTTTCCAGCAACTCCGTCGCCGGGGACGCACCACTTGGGACGGTGTCGCCGGTAGTCGCCAGGACGAAGGAGAAGAAGGGCCTCAGCAACGGCATATTGGCTCTGAGAAGGGTCGCTGAAAGTCCAAGATGTGCACGGGCAAGACGGATGACGCCGTCGTATGCCCCGAGCTTGTGAACTTTAGCAGCTTGACTTCCCCATTGGCCAGATCTGAAGCACTGACCAAAGCAAGCCTCACCGTTAGCGCCATCACATTGATGGCACCAGATCGGGGTTTGGCCGGCAAGATCCGCCAGATTCACCATAGGCCAGATCTGAAGCCGATGACGAGATCCCCGACTCCATTGCGCCATTCTGCTCATGGGAAACACTGGATCTAAGCTTACAACAACACTAACTCCCTCGGATCCAAATTAGCTGACTCAACTTTGCTTATCTAAATATGGATGTATCCACACATGTTTTTACTCTAGATACATACACGTCTAAGGAAAGTTGAATCAATTAATTTAGTTCGGAGGGTGTACAATATACAGAGAGAAGTCGGCCTCGTCTCCGGCCGGCGAGGCCGCCGGAGAGAAGGGGGAGAGGAGCCGGGGGAGTGGGAGAGACTCGAGAGAGAAAGAGAAGAGGAAGAAATGAGAGCTCCCTGGGGAAGAACATTATTTTTGTCGTTCTGCTCGTACTGTAGCTTGAAACTGAAAATTTCGGCCACGCGCCAAATCATCCCGCCGCATCCATTCGAAAATCCCGTGACCAGTTTTACCCTTTTAACCCTGGTCCGGAAGCTACAACCCACCGACCATGGAGGGCTCATTCGGTAACAATGAAATATCTTGCCTAGATCCCGAACCCTCCCCACAGGCCCACACCCACCCACCAACCATTCGCCCCATTAGCTCAAAAATACTCTCACACGCCAAAGCTCTGACTCTCTACAGTACTAGATCTGCTTCGCCGCCGGCATACTCCTCCACAGCGTAGCCTTGATCGTGTTGGCTGTCCACCCACCTGATCCGCTCCCCCGCCGCCCTCGTCACCGACGGATCTGCTTCACCGCCGACCTCGCCACCGACGGATCTGCTTCACCGCCGACCTCGCCACCGACGGATCTGCTTCACCGCCGACCTCGCCACCGACTACCTCGCCGCAGCGGCTGTATCAACTTCACCGAATACCTTGCCAGCCAACCAGATCTGCTTCACTAACGCCCGCTTCTACTGAAACAGGGTCGATTCATCGTCTCCCGCGTTCGCCGCCGCTGGAATGCAAGTTGCCGCCCCCGTCCACCCCGCCGCAGCTTGGTTAGTACGCTGGCCCGTTAGATCGCGGTGTTTCTTTAGCCATGTTTTGTGTAGTTATTTGCAGATCTCATATGCCGTTAACTTTCTTGATGTGTTGCTTCGCATGAAGTTTGTTTAAATGTTGTACAGTACAAAAGCATTATCCGGTCGCTACCATCCTGTTCATTCTACTGACACCTGTGTGCATCCACATATTTATAGCCTTGTACCCATTCATTTGCTGCCAACTGTTTTTGTACTGCATGCTATTGTCGCACTGCTTTTATAGTCGTGCTATGGGCATTTCCAATCTGCTTGTTCTTATACCACGTCATTAGCTCACCGCTAGCTGTTTTCTCGTGTCTGCTATTCTCACACTGCTTTTATAATCATGCTATGTGCATTTCCAATCTGCTTGCTCTTATACCTCGTCTTTAGCTTATATAGTTATTGCTGCGTGCATGTCTGGTCTTTGTATTATCGTAGACTGACTTGTCAATGTTATTTTTCCTTGGGATTGATCATGCGAACCACTTATTAGAACATCCAACATTAACAGCGGGGACGCTAGGTAAGGTTGGAATCTGAGTTCGTGGTTGGTAATTTTGGCAGTTTACTTCCGTTATTATCTATAACCTATATGCATTGTTCCTTATGCAAGAGATTAACACTTGGAACCCTGCCATAGCAATGCCATTCATGCTTTACTATGTTTCTGCCTATTTGATATGCTTGTCTTGGAGAAACTTCGAGGGTGATTTGAACCTGACATTTGGTCATTCTTAATGCCAGTTTACTTTATGTGTAAAACCTTGGCATTACCCTACTCTAAATCTGAATGTCTGAAATTCGTATCTCATGCAAAGCAACATCTAGTTGGTTTTAATCTGATATCTGGTAACTATTGGCTTATTCATTTGGCAGCTCAAGTTTTTTGTTATTTGAAACCAGCTGACTTGGTCTTAAATGTGATATCTAAACACAGATTAAGGACAATGGAGCAGGAGGATTAGCATTTCACTTGATGGCTGAACCTAAAATGATAGGCATGTTGACCACGACTAGTGCACGCAAGAGAAGGACCTGCAGTGAGCCAGTATGTGCTTAGTACATGCATCTTATCTTATCTTGTGCTTATTTCTGCTACATGCTGTTATCTGATCTCTACATTGCGTAATACATGTTTGAATAGTTAATTGTTGTAACTATGTTTACAATGTTACCAGAATGCAGTTTTAATGAAGCAGTCATCATTAGAAGATAGTCGCCAAAAAAGGATCTGTAGCGACCCTGTGCAACATTATGATGTAAGTTTGTGCTTAGTACAAGTTCCATACATGTCTTATTTATGCAACTTGTTATTATCTTATATCTACATTGCATAATAAATGTTTGCATAGTTCATCGTTTAACTCTTTTTGCATTATTATCAGAATGCAGTTGTGATGAAGCAATCTTCATTACCAGTGAGGCCCACAAAAAGTTCTGATCTTTCTTCTGATGCATCTTCTCATAGCCGTCAACCTAGACCATTTCTTTCATCAGACAGTAAATATCTCAAGGCTGTACTTTATAAAAGACATGGTATTGCTGCTTTAAGATCTGTAGCTGATATGTTGACAAAGAGTACACAAGATTCAATCAAGGCGATTGCCAAATGTCAACGTGTTATTGATGATGCTAATAGAAGTCCTCAATGATTCTATGTAATTTTTTTATTTGGGCACATTAATTGCCTTGTAATTTTCCTATTTGTTTTATTTGTGTATGTAATTGTGTGTATCATTGAAATCAGATTTTAGGCTCATGAAATTTAATGCAAGTTGACTAGTCAAACAAGTAGGGCCCTACAACAGATTGGGCCGGCCCACTTACAGTAGTGTGGGACCCACTTTCATTTTGGGCCGGCCCACTTCTTTAGTAGGCCGGCCCGGTTACACGATAATGGGCTCCACATGCTTATTGGGCCGGCCCACTTGCTCTATGGTGGTCCCACATGGTAAATGGGCCGGCCCTTTAATAGGAAGGTGGGACCCACCTGTGTTTTTGGCCCGGCCCACTATCTTGTTGGGCCGGCCCACTTTCTATATGGTGGACCCCACATACCAAATGGGCCGGCCCACTTTCTATATGGTGGACCCCACACACCAAATGGGCCGGCCCTTTAATAGGAAGGTGGGACCCACCTGTGTTTTTGGCCCGGCCCACTATCTTGTTGGGCCGGCCCACTTTCTATATGGTGGACCCCACATACCAAATGGGCCGGCCCATTAACAGGAATGTGGGACCCACCTGTGTTTTTGGCCCGGCCCACTATCTTGGTGGGCCAGCCCACTTGCTATATGGTGGGCCCCACACACTAAATGGGCCGGCCCTTTAACAGGAAAGTGGGACCCACCTGTGTTTTTGGCCCGGCCCACTATTTTGTTGGGCCGGCCCACTTGCTATATGGTGGACCCCACGAACTAAATGGGCCGACCCTTTAACAGGAAAGTGGGACCCACCTGTGTTTTGGCCCGGCCCACTAGCTTGTTGGGCCGGCCCACTTGCTATACGGTGGACCCCACACACTAAATGGGCCGGCCTTTTAACAGGAAAGTGGGACCCACCTGTGTTTTTGGCCCGGCCCACTTGCTTTTTGGGCCGGCCCAGTTGCTGTAAGGTGGACCCCACATGTTAAATGGGCCGGCCCATTTAAGTTTTGACCAGTCAACCTTAGAGGTTAGGCCCGGCCCACTTAACTAATGGACCAGCCCAGCTATATAGTTGACCGGTCAAACTATGTCATCTGGCCCGGCCCGCTTAAGACGTGGCAGGCCTCGTGTGGGCCTACCATCTACCACGGGGTTTCAGCCGGTTAACGCCGTTAACTGGCAGTTAACGGCGTCTGCCACGTGTCAGTTTGCATGACGTCAGCAGTCAACGGGCTCCCGAAAACACTTCCGCAACGGTCCGATTTTCCGTGGCGGAAGGGCGCCCAAGCGCGACGGACCGAAAAAATCGTCGTTGGACTTTGCCTGACGCAGTTTCGACAACGGAACCCATATCGTCGGGTTAGGCCCATAGGCGACGAAAAATGCCCCTTAGTTGACGATTTTGGGACGTTGTCTATCAGAACTTTTCTTGTAGTGGATGGAGTGGAATGGGATCACTCCAGAACCCACGCGAGAAGGATGGGACATTAGGGCTCGAAATTGGTTCCTCGCGCATGGCTGTGAGTATGACATGAAGACAGGGAACATTGTTGAAAGTGACAGCAGGGTTAGGGTACCCAGGGAAAAATGGATTGAAGTGACGACAGAAATAAAGGCGGGAAAACTAAAGTTTGCTCCCGATAGAGAGAAAGACTTGCTGACGCTTGTCCTCGGTAATCCTGAGAAGGGAGGACGAACAAGAGGCTTCGGCCCTAGTGTTCCGTGGTCGCTTGGGTTTCCGGCCGACGCGGAGACTTATAGAAGCCGAGCGAGAGCTAAACAACGCGAGCTGCAGGTGCAGAATGACCGGATGGCCGAGTTCCAACGCCGACTTGACCAGCAGCAGCGGGAGATTCAGCAGCACAGCGGAGATAAATGAACTAAAAGGACAGCGCCAGCCAGATAATACCGCCGGCATATCCCAGCAGCGAGACAGCAGCGTTGCCGACTCGGAGGTGGCACCGCCTTCAAAGATGATAGATGGCGGTCCTGGCGACCCCATGGATGGAATCAAGGAGCAAACACCTTGTGATCTCCATGACGTGTTCAGGAACGTATCTGTTAAGGTGGCGGTCGGCTATGTCTTACCTGCATTTGGAGCTGAAGGTGAGCCGGCAACATGGCATGGCAATGAGATTCCAGCTGGCTATGCTCGTGTCGGGGTGGATTCAGTTGTACCGTCGTGGGAGACATTGCAGCTCGATATCCCTGGAGGTGATGGGGGGCTTACACTCAGAGAGGTGCTGGGAGAAATCATTCTCTGGGAAAAGAAGAACATCAAGCTGCCAGGCTGGGTAGCCCCTAGTACCAGTCGTCCCAGGTCACCATCACCTCCTCCAGGTGATCGCAGGCCACCATCACCATCACCTCCTCCAGGTGATCGCAGGCCACCATCACCTCCTCCTACTGATCACATGTCGACACCATCACCCCATGGGTACGACGTCGACCACGACATCCGTAGTCCATCTCCATCTCCAGCGCCGCCGCCTCCGCCCACTAAGACTCGGAATGCACCCGCCGGAAGCGTTTCAAGAGTCCTACCCGCAAGTTGTCGCCCCTCCCAAAAGTACCAAAGGTTCCTCCCCCCCGTCCTTGGGATCTTACTGTCGAGGAAAATGCGGCCGCTGTTGCGAAACACAACTATGATCATTTCCATAAGCCAAAACCTCCAGCGCCAGAGCCATACACCGAGAAGCAAAAAGCATATGCTACTTCTTTTCTGAACACACCATCGCAATATGACTTGCACGAGAAAAAGGATGACTATACACGCCACCTTGCGAAGGGTAATTGATGACGAGGCTAAGAAGAAGAAGGAGGATGACGAGGCTAAGAAGAAGGAGGATGGCAAGGCTAAGGAGAAGGATAGTGCTAGCACGAGCAAATCATCAGCCGGGAAGAAGACAAGTGCACCCCTCAAGGCGCCCAAGCAAACGACAAAAGGCAAAAAAAGAAAGGAAGTTTCCCAGCTCGGAGAACAGGCCAAACAATCGATCCCAGCACTCAAAGTGTTTGATGTTCCCAAGCTGTACCGGGAACATGGTGAAGGTTTCAATATGGAAGAAGCTGAGGCGCTAGCGGCTTCGATGTCCTGTACCGTGGAGGAATTGCTGAGTGCCGCAGATGTTGCACTACCCTTTGCTGACATAGCTCCTACATTTGTCTACGGGGCCGACTTGGTCAGAGAGAGCGGCTGCATAAAATGCCAACGCATATGCGGAATTTGCATCAGTGGTACCTTGATGCGTGCAAGGAGAACCAAAGGTACATCGTGGCGAAGATCCCACGTGAATATTACTACCGAAAGGAGGAGATCCATATTGAGATGAATGAACTCTGGCAGTTATTCAATTTAGAAGCCCTCGACAAATCTCTCATGAGCTGCTATTGCTTGTAAGTTGTTAACTACATCTAAATTCATTTTCATTCAGTTCATGTTCGTTTTCATTGCATATACTCATTATATCTTATGTGTTCTCTTATGCAGACTGAAGATCAGTGAATGCAAAAGTAATAATATTATCAATATTGGGTTTGTTGACCCAGATAAAGTACATGTTCAAACGGTAAAGCATAGCGCGGATACGGGGGGAAACCTACTAAGGTTTTTGGGGGAGCAAAATTTCTGTGATTCAATACTGTTTCCTTACAACTACGAGTGAGAGTCTTAATGATCTTTTATGCACATTCAGTTTTGCTTACTCGATGTTAAGTGTAATTCCTGACGTATATACATAAACATGTGCAGCTTCCACTGGATTCTACTAGACATTCAACTTGATAAGGGAATAGTTGAAGTAAGGGACCCAATGAGTAGAGGCCTGGACGGGTTCCGCGACCTGCAGAAGTTGCTCCAAGTGTAATTTCCTTCATCGCCGCGCTATATCTTTCGTGAGATATCAATTAATTATCCACTCATTCAATCATTCTTTTGCCTGGCAGGACTTGGAAAGCTTTCAAGAAAAACATTAAGGGTACCTGGGCAGAGAAGCTAACATTTACTACTGTACCGTGCGCCCAGCAGCCACAAGGGACGAATCTATGTGGATACTACGTTTGCGAGTTCATTCGCATGTTAACCACTGAGAAGCAGAACAATAATAAATTCAACGTAAGCAATAACATTCACAACTTTATTTATTTTCGTCAATATTTCGTTATCAACATTGATATAGTCATACTCATCATCTCATTTTCCTATATAGGTCGACTACATGCGGGACACACTCCAACCAAAGGAACACCTACTAGGAATTGCGGAGGAAGTGGCGGGACTTTTGCTTAGAGAAGTAATAGACAACAACGGCTTGTTTAGTCCAAATAGGCGCTCTCCCTCTCCCGATGTTTAATTAGTCCCGGTAGTCGTGAGCTCATGTATATATATATGTAAGGGGAATCGACTTTTGTTTCCAATATTTGGTTGATCAATCTATATATAAATGAACGTGTGTACAACTTCTAGTAGCGTATAAATATATGCAACTTTTATTTCGAATAAAAGGGGGCGGTGGGGGGGGCTGCATCCCTCAAACCCTAAAGCAGCAGGTTTCTGCGAGCGCCACGTAGAGGACCCTTTGCCGCGGATGGTAATACCGCCCGCGACAAAAGGGTCTGTCCCCTGCGCGCCCCGCGTCTGCCACGTGGTCGACCATATGTCGCGGGTGGTAAGAGACCAGCGACAAAAGGTAGACCTTTTATCGCGCCTCCGTTGTCGCGGCTGGCCGCCCGCGACAAAAGGGGCTTACCACCCGCCACATTAGGCCTCTTCTCCACTAGTGATCACAACCCACTAGTTAGGTTTCATTATTTTGCAATATTTTAAATCACTCACCAAAATCTATGTAAATGTATCTCTCTTATAATGAAAAACAATGGAAAAAATTGCACCAAAATGTGTTAGGCCGCTGGGCTATCTTTGACGCAAACAGACAACCATTGCAAGCGACCATTTCGATGTATGTTGACCGATGCAAACAAACGCATGCGGTGCTTTTCCCGTCCGTTTCACGTCGGGTCGTTGAAGATGCCCAAACCGGCGGGGATGACCAAACACCATGGCCAGGCCTCGGTCTAGTGTTGTGTGGCGCCGCAGGGGACGTGCGCTCAAAACACCATGCCTTAGTGTTGTGCGCCATTACGGACGTGCGCTCGAAACCCACCGTGTTAGGGCATCTCCAACGGGGCGTTGCAAACGGACGCTGAGCGACCGTTTGCGTCCTCGCGGGCCAAAAATACTTCTGGTACCATCTCTAGCGGGCGACGCATAGTTACCGAACCGTCTGCAGCAGCCCAACATGGCCCAAATATGCGCCAGGTTTGCGTCTCTGTGGACGCTGCACGGACGCTGCGGTCGTCCGTCCGGTCCTCGCACGGGCCCGCCTGGTAGGGGCACATATGCTTCATCTTCCGCGGCATTACTTACGGGCGGCGCGCTGCAGCTTTTCCAGGGCCGCATTAATGACGCGCCTCGGCTTCCACGAGTGTGCGCAGCTAGGACATTGAAGTTGAGATGGCGTCCGAACCTCTTAAAGGAACGCTCCCATCGCCCATTTCCCCGACCACAACATTGCCAGAGCCCACAGACGCCATGTGGAAGAAATGCTGGACGTTCCGCAAGACCAAGAATGACCACGAGGCTAGCGGCTCGCAGTCCGGCAAGAAGCCACGGGTCGGGCGGTGCCACGGCCGGCCGCAAACCTGCCTGGAGTGGGCTGGTACCTCAACTCCAGGCGCGTGCCGGTCCACCCCCGCCCCCCCCCTCCCGGTGCCGCGCGAGGGCCGAGAGCGCCGGGACGAGGTGCGCCACCGCCCAGCGATCTTGCCACCGGATCTCAGCGAAGATCCGGCGTACACGCTCAACTCCTACAACTGGATCTCTTTCGGGACGTGGGAGTTCGACGCGCGCTGGCACGCTGTCTACCTCGGCTATGTCGAGTGATAACGCGTGAAACACACGTCCGTTGGGAACCCCAAGAGGAAGGTGTGATGCGTACATCAGCAAGTTTTCCCTCAGTAAGAAACCAAGGTTATCGAACCAGTAGGAGATGAAGGCCACGTGAAGGTTGTTGGTGGAGGAGTGTAGTGCGGCGCAACACCAGTGATTCCGGCGCCAACGTGGAACCTGCACAACACAATCACAGTACTTTGCCCCAACTTAACAGTGAGGTTGTCAATCTCACCGGCTTGCTGAAAACAAAGGATTAAACGTATGGTGTGGAGAATGATGTTTGTTTGCGAAGAATAACAGAGAACAGAGATTGCAGTAGATTGTATTTCAGATGTAAAAGAATGGACCAGGGTCCACAGTTCACTAGTGGTGTCTCTCCAATAAGATAAATAGCATGCTGGGTGAACAAATTACAGGTGGGCAATTGACAAATAAAGATTCATATACATATCATGATGATCACTATGAGATTTAATCAGGGCATTACGACAAAGAACATAGACCGCCATCCAGCATGCATCTATGCCTAAAAAGTCCACCTTCAGGTTAGCATCCGCACCCCTTCCAGTATTAAGTTGCAAACAACAGACAATTGCATTAAGTATGGTGCGTAATGTAATCAACACAAATATCCTTAGACAAAGCATTGATGTTTTATCCCTAGTGGCAACAGCACATCCACAACCTTAGAACTTTCTGTCACTGTCCCAGATTCAATGGAGGCATGAACCCACTATCGAGCATAAATACTCCCTCTTGGAGTTACAAGTATCAACTTGGCCAGAGCCTCTACTAGCAACGGAGAGCATGCAAGAACATAAACAACACATATATGATAGATCAATAATCAACTTGACATAGTATTCCATATTCATCGGATCCCACCAAACACAACATGTAGCATTACAAATAGATGATCTTGATCATGTTAGGCAGCTCACAAGATCTAAACATGATAGCACAAGAGGAGAAGACAACCATCTAGCTACTGCTATGGACCCATAGTCCAAGGATGAACTACTCACGCATCAGTCCGGAGGCGGGCATGGTGATGTAGAGCCCTCCGGTGATGATTCCCCTCTCCGGCAGGGTGCCGGAGGCGATCTCCTGAATCCCCCGAGATGGGATTGGCGGCGGCGTCTCTGGAACTTTTTCCGTATCGTGGCTCTCGGTAATAGTGTTTTCACGACGGAGAGTTTAAGTAGGCGGAAGGTCAGGGTCGGTGGAGGCACGAGGGCCCCACACCATAGGGCAGCGCGGGCCCCACGCTGTCCTTGCGGCCCTGTGGTCTGGGCGCCTCGTCGCCCACCTTGTATGCTCTTCGGTCTTCTGGAAGCTCCGTGGAAAAATAAGACCCTAGGCGTTGATTTCGTCCAATTCCGAGAATATTTCCTTTGTAGGATTTCTGAAACCAAAAACAGCAGAAAAAGAACTGGCGCTTCGGCATCTTGTTAATAGGTTAGTGCCGGAAAATGCATCAAAACATCATAAAGTGTGAACAAAACATGTAGGTATTGTCATAAAACTAGCATGGAACATAAGAAATTATAGATACGTTGGAGACGTATCAAGCATCCCCAAGCTTAGTTCCTACTCGCCCTCGAGTAGGTAAACGATAAAAACAATAATTTCTGAAGTGACATGCTACCAACATAATCTTGATCAACATTATTGTAAAGCATATGAGATGAATGGAGTGATTCGAAGCAATAGATTGCTAACAAAGAGATAATGACTAAACAACTGAATCATATAGCAAAACTTTTCGTGAATAGTACTTTCAAGACAAGTATAAACAAGACTTGCATAAGAGCTAACTCATAAAGCAATAGATTCAAAGTAGAAGGTTTCGAAGCAACACAAAAGATGATTAAGTTTCAGCAATTGCTTTCAACTTGTAACATGTATATCTCATGGATAATTGTCAACATAAAGTAATATAACAAGTGCAATAAGTAAACATGTAAGAATCAATGCACACAGTTGACACAAGTGTTTGCTTCTAAGATAGAAAGAAGTAGGTAAACTGACTCAACATAAAGTAAAAGAAAGGCCCTTCGCAGAGGGAAGCATGGATTACTATTTTTGTGCTAGAGCTTTTATTTTGAAAACATAGAAACAATTTTGTCAATGGTAGTAATAATTCATATGTGTTATGCATAAAACTTCCTACAAGTTGCAAGCCTCATGCATCGAATACCAATAGTGCCCGCACCTTGTCCTAATTAGCTTGGATTTACATGGATTATCATTGCATAACATATGTTTCAACCAAGTGTCACAAAGGGGTACCTCTATGCCGCCTGTACAAAGGTCCAAGGAGATAAATCGCATTTGATTTCTCGTTTTTGATAGATCTCAACTAAGGACATCCATACCGGGACAACATAGAAAACAGATAATGGACTCCTCTTTAATGCATAAGCATTCAACAACAGATAATATTCTCATAAGAGATTGAGGATTAGTGTCCAAACTGAAACTTCCACCATGATACATGGCTTTGGTTAGCGGCCCAATGTTCTTCTCTAACAATATGCATACTCAAACCATTTGATCATGATAAATCACCCTTACTTCAGACAAGACGAACATGCATAGCAACTCACATGATATTCAACAAAGGTGTAAAAAGTTGATGGCGTCCCCAGAAACATGGTTACCGCTCAACAAGCAACTTATAAGAACTAAGATACATAGCTACATATTCATCACCACAATAGTTTTTAAGCTATTTTCCCATGAGCTATATATTGCAAAGACAAAGGAATGAAATTTTAAAGGTAGCACTCAAGTAATTTACTTTGGAATGGCAGAAAAATACCACATATAGGTAGTTATGGTGGACACAAATGGCATGGGTTTTGGCTCAAGGTGTTTGGATGCACGAGAAGCATTTCCTCTCAGTACAAGGCTTTGGCTAGCAAGGTTGTTTGAAGCAAACACAAGTATGAACAGGTACATCAAAACTTACACAAGAACATATTGCAAGCATTATAAGACTCTACACTGTCTTCCTTGTTGTTCAAACACTTTTACCAGAAAATATCTAGACCTTAGAGAGATCAATCATGCAAACCAAATTTCAACAAGCTCTACGGTAGTTCTTCACTAATTGTTGGGGGGATGACCCCCGGTATGCCAAAGGCATGCCAAACCGGATGGTCTCATCCATCAAGATACCGGTTTAATATTCATGCCGGAGCACAAAGATAAGAGTTTGGCTAAGTAAAGCTAGGCCGGTATCCCCAAGAGGGGTATACCGGAACCGGATAGAAAAGATACCGGAACACCGGAAGGAAGAGCATGTCGGCGGGGCTGGTCAAAGATTCTCTCCAGAGCTAGAGGACAAGGATGAGCTAAGCAAAGTGGCTTTAAACGAAGGCCTGACGATAAAGAGGAGGATGACGATCAAAGAAGCCGGAGGACGTCAGCCTCCCTGTTTAAAGAAGACCCCGGCGTCATCTATGATTAAAGTAGCTTTATAAAGTATCTTTGTAAAGTAGTTTGTCTAGTCAAAGATGCCATTAGGGTTTCTTGTCCTGTAAGCCACCCTCTCCCCTATATAAGGAGAGGGGGCAGCCTCCTTCACGAGGACGACGGAGGAATAGCGGAACATAGAGAGAGATAGAACCTGTAAGCACAAACTTGTAACCTGTGGAGATCAATAGAGAAGATGATCTAGAGCGAGTTCTTCCTTGTGTCTTTCTTCTTCAACCTCTGGCCTTGGCCAAGTTCTTGAGGAAACCATCCGGAAGTTCATCCCGTCTAATCACAAACCCTCCCCCGAATCCTCTAGCGTCCATTCGGCCCCAACATAAGCCATCCTATGGCATCTGTCTGTTCACCACGACGACAGTTGGCGCCCACCGTGGGGCATGAAGTGGCGCTTGCTGGAGTTCATATTCGGGCGGGCATCCTCGACATCAACGGCGAGCGCACGGTGTCCGCGCTCGTGCAACGCATCTACAACATGGACTTCATCAACGACAACGCAGGCTGCTTCGCCAACGGCGGCAAGTTCCCGCAGAACGGCCGCACCATCGAGTTCGGCAGCCTCCGCGTCTACTTCGGCACCGTCCCTGTGCGCCAGCGCCTCTCGCCGGTGCTGGTGGCGCCGGACCCGCCAAGGTGGTTATGTGCTGGCCGTGCCGCCGGCAGCGTGGAGGTCATGATGGCTGGCGCGGTCAACACCGGCAAAGGAGCTGTGGAGGAAGGAGCTGAACGTGCGGCATCGACCCGCCCGGCAAAACCGCCGCTGGAGCGTGACGCGGCGTCGCGGGAGCATCTTCAGCGCCACCGGCAACCCTCTTCAAGCGGCGATGCACACGCTGGCCACGCCCATCGCGCAGAACATCGACCCGGCAAAGGCTCAGGAGGAGCTGGAGGCCACGCGCAAGGCCCTGCTTACCGGTGGCGCCGACATCATCCGGGCGCAGCGCGAGCTGAACCTAACCCTACGTGAGTACAACGCTGCCCATGGCTTTGCTTCAGTTAGTGCTCATGCTGCTAGGATACCGGAAAACCGGCTTAAGGCTCGCAATCTAGATCAGGATTTGCGCAAAGAAGTTCTTGCCGGCAAAAGTGCATCTGTATCTGTGAGCATTGTAGAAAAGCCTAAGTACAGTAGCCCGGATAAAACTATAAAAGCTGCTAAAGCTGCAGTAGAACTATGTGAATCGCTTTCCGGAGACGCTTTGGCAAAACAGCAAGAGCGTGTTAGAGAGCTGCTGGAAACTATCGAGCAGCAGAATGCTGAGCAGCTAGCTAAACTGAACGAGGCAGCGGCCTCAAAATCCGCGCGTTCAACAAAGAATGCCGGAAGCAAGTCCCATGGGCAGGCATCGTCCCCCCATCCGGACAAAGAAGGGAAAGAGAAAAGAATGCACGGCAGATGACTGTGTATGATCCAGTTCTTGCCGGAAAGCAAAAAGCCGGGCAACATGATGCCGGTAGAAAAAGCCAAGGGGCAGATCGGGGCTACGCCAAGGGAGGCTATGCCGGAAACAATCATGCCGGTAGATATGAAACCGGGCAAAATTATCGAGCTGCAAGGGCAGCGTATGTGGAGGAAGAAATGCCACCAAGGTACCGGGCAAGAGCCGCGGAACCGGAAGGATATGATGAATCAGATTCCGAGGTGGAACGAACCAAAGCCCGCCGGAACCCTTTGGGGGAACGGCTGGGGGAAAGATACTTGCCAAGCCAGGATGCGAGGCACAGGCTGGATAGAGTGTATCTCTCTGAGATGATTGAATCTGAGGGTCCTTGAGGTCTACGGGAGCTTCTATTCTTGTAGACAGTGTTGGGCCTCCAAGAGCAGAGGTTTGTAGAACAGCAGCAAGTTTCCCTTAAGTGGATCACCCAAGGTTTATCGAACTCAGGGAGGAAGAGGTCAAAGATATCCCTCTCAAGCAACCCTGCAATCACAAAGCAAGAAGTCTCTTGTGTCCCCAACACACCAAATACACTTGTCAGGTGTATAGGTGCACTAGTTCGGCGAAGAGATAGTGAAATACAAGTAATATGGATGTATATGAGTGGTAATAGCAATCTGAATAAAATATGGCAGCGAGTAAACATGCAACAGAACAGTAAATAAACGGTGTTTTCAGTATTGGAAACAAGGCCTAGGGATCATACTTTCACTAGTGGACACTCTCAACATTGATCGCATAATAAATACTTCTTCTCATATGTGCTACATACACTCTTGTTTGATAATGAACATCATTCGTTGCGTAGGATTACACGAACCCTCAATGCCGGAGTTAACAAGCTCCACAACATTCGATATTCATGTTTAAGTAACCTTAGAGCATAATAGATCATTGCAAAATAAACCAAGAACTAACATAGTGCACACGCTGTCCATATTACACTATGAAGGAGGAATAGATCACATCAATACTATCATAATGATAATTAACTCCACAATCTACAAGAGATCGTGATCATAGCCTACGACAAGAACCACAGGGTGCACACACTAATCACCTTTACACCAAGTAGGAGGAATAGAACTACTTTAATAACATCACATGAGTAGCACACAACTAGTAGCGATACAAAGCTCATCATATGGATCTCAATCATGTAAAGCAGCTCATGAGATCATTGTATTGAGTACAGAGAGAGATTAACCACATAGCTACCGGTACAGCCCCGAGCCTCGATGGAGAACTACTCCCTCCTCATGGGAGCAGCAGCGGTGATGAAGATGGCGGTGGAGATGGCAGCGGTGTCGATGGAGAAGCCTTCCGGGGCACTTCCCCGTCCGGCAGGTGCCGAACAGAGACTTCTGTCCCCCGAATCTTGATTTCGCGATGGCGGCGGCTCTAGAAGGTTTTCTCCGTATCGTGGTCTCCGGGTTTTTAGGTCAGGGAGGCTTAAATAGGCGCCGAGGGGAGTCGGAGGGGCCACGGGGTGCCCACACCATAGGCGCGACCCCCCCGGCCCGCGCCGGGGTGTGGTGTGGGGCCCCCCGGCTCCCCTCTCATCCTCCTCCTGGAAGCTTCCGGGAAAAATAGGAACTTGGGCGGTGATTTCGTCCGATTCCGAGAATATTTCGTTACTAGGATTTCTGAAACCAAAAACAGCAGAAAACAGCAACTGGCCTTTCGGCATCTCGTCAATAGGTTAGTTCCGGAAAACGCATAATAATGACATATAATGTGTATAAAACATGTAGATATCATCAATAAAGTGGCATGGAACATAAGAAATTATCGATACGTTGGAGACGTATCAGCATCCCCAAGCTTAGTTCTGCTCGTCCCGAGCAGGTAAAATGATAACAAAGATAATTTCTGAAGTGACATGCCATCATAACCTTGATCATACTATTGTAAAGCACATGAGATGAATGCAGAGATTCGAAGCAATGATGAAGATAATGAGTAAACAAATGAATCATATAACAAAGACTTTTCATGAATAATACTTTCAAGACAAGCATCAATAAGTCTTGCATAAGAGTTAACTCATAAGCAATAAATTCTTAGTAGAAAGCTTTGAAACAACACAAAGGAAGATATAAGTTTCAGCGGTTGCTTTCAACTTTAACATGTATATCTCATGGATAATTGTCAACACAAAGTAATATAACAAGTGCAATAGGTAAACATGTAAGAATCAATGCACACAATTTACACAAGTGTTTGCTTCTAAGATAGAAAGAATAGGTAAACTGACTCAACAATAAAGTAAAAGAATGGTCCTTCAAAGAGGAAAGCATCGATTGCTATATTTGTGCTAGAGCTTTGATTTTGAAAACATATAGAGAGCATAAAAGTAAAGTTTTGAGGAGTGTTTGTTGTTGTCAACGAATGGTAGCGGGTACTCTAACCCCCTTGCCAGACAAACCTTCAAAGAGCGGCTCCCATTTTATTTTATTTTTGGGTGGCACTCCTTCCAACCTTTCTTTCACAAACCATGGCTAACCGAATCCTCGGGTGCCTGCCAACAATCTCATACCATGAAGGAGTGCCTTTTTATTTTAGTTTTATTATGATGACACTCCTCCCCACCTTTGCTTTCTCAAGCCATGGCTAACCGAATCCTTCGGGTGCCGTCCAACAATCACATACCATGGAGGAGTGTCTATTTTTGTTAATTAATTTGGGACTGGGAATCCCATTGCCAGCTCTTTTTGCAAAATTATTGGATAAGCGGATGAAGCCACTAGTCCATTGGTGAAAGTTGCCCAACAAGATTGAAAGATAAACACCACATACTTCTTCATGAGCTATAAAACATTGACACAAATCAGAGGTGATAAATTTTGAATGGTTTAAAGGTAGCACTCAAGCAATTTACTTTGGAATGGCGGAGAAATACCATGTAGTAGGTAGGTATGGTGGACACAAGTGGCATGAATATTGGCTCAAGTATTTGGATGCATGAGAAGTATTCCCTCTCGATACAAGGTTTAGGCTAGCAAGGTTATTTGAAGCAAACTCAAGTATGAAATGGTGCAGCAAGACTCACATATAAACATATTGTAAGCATTATAAGACTTTACATCGTCTCCTTGTTGTTCAAACACCTCAACCAGAAAATATCTAGACTTAGAGAGACCAATCATGCAAACCAAATTTTAACAAGCTCTATGTAATTATTCATTAATGGGTACAAGGTACATGATGCAAGAGCTTAAACAAGATCTATATGAGCACAACAATTGCCAAGTTTCACATTATTCAAGACATTATACCAATTACTACATGTAGCATTTCCCGTTTCCAACCATATAACAATTAACGAAGCAGTTTCAACCTTCGCCATGAAAATTAAAAGCTAAGAACACATGTGTTCATACGAACCAGCGGAGCGTGTCTCTCTCCCAAACAATCATTTATTCAAACAAAAACAAAAACAAAAGCATACAGACGCTCCAAGTAAAGTATATAAGATGTGACAGAATAAAAATATAGTTTCAAGAGAAGGAACCTGATACTTTGTCGATGAAGAAGGGGATGCCTTGGGCATCCCCAAGCTTAGATGCTTGAGTCTTCTTGAAATATGCAGGGATGAACCACCGGGGCATCCCCAAGCTTAGACTTTTCATTCTTCTTGATCGTAGTATATCATCCTCCTCTCTTGACCCTTGAAAACTTCCTTCACACCAAACTTCAAGCAAACTCATTAGAGGGTTAGTGCATAATCAAAAATTCACATGTTCAGAGGTGACACAAACATTCTTTTCACTTCTGGACATTGCATAAAGCTACTGGACATTAATGGATCAAAGAAATAAATCCAACATAGCAAAAGAGGCAATGCGAAATAAAAGGCAGAATCTGTCAAAAACAGAACAGTCCGTAAAGACGAATTTAAAGCTGGCACCAGACTTGCTCAAATGGAAAAACTCAAAACTAATGAAAGTTGCGTACATATCTGAGGATCACGCTCGTAAATTGGCAGATTTTTTCGAATTTTCTACAGAAAACTGTGCCCAGATTCGTGACAGTCAGCAATGCTGTTTCTGCGCAGCGATCCCAAATATAACATCAACTTTGACATAGAAACTTTACTTGGCACAAAAACATGATAAGGAGAGGTTGCTACAGTAGTAAACAACTTCCAAGACACAAATATAAAACAAAGTACTGTAGCAAAATAACACATGGGTTATCTCCCAAGAAGTTCTTTCTTTATAGCCATTAAGATGGGCTCAGCAATTTTAATGATGCACTCGCAAGAAATAGTATTTGAAGCAAAAGAGAGCTTCAAGAGGCAATTCAAAACACATTTGAGCCTAACATGCTTCCTATGCAAAAGAATCTTATACACAAATGAATTCATGAAGAGCAAAGTGGCAAGCATAAGAGGATAAAACACGAGTAACTTAAAGATTCTCAACATAAAGAGGGGAAACTTAATATTATTAAGATGCATATAACCATATTTCCCTCTCTCATAATAACTTTCAGTAGCATCATTGATGAAATCCACAATATACCCGTCACTTAAAACATTCTTATCATGGTTCATATGCATAGAAGTATCATTAATTTTGGCATAAGAAGAGTTATTCTCATTAATAGTAATTGGAGCAAGATTATTATCAAGAATTTGAACATGGTAAACAAGTTGCATATTAAAAGAATTGTTTTTGGCAAGCCCATCATAACTATGACAAGTTTCATAAGGATAATTGTAACATGTGTCATATACATCTCTATAGCAATTATCTAAACCTGAATATGTAATATCATCATTTTCACTAAAAGTAGATGTCTCAAATACAGGATCTTCAAGCACAACATCCCCAAGCTTAGAGCTTTCAATATCATCGTTTAAGGGGACATGAATAATGCTATCATCATTACTTTCATAATCAGTACCAAAGAGATTTCCAATATCAAAGGTAGTGTGCTCATTCAAATCATGATCGCTAATGTATGTAAAGGGCATAGGAAGATCATCGTATTCAGATTCATTATCACAATAATCATTAGGAGCAACATACTTACGGTTACCTAGCGTTATCTCATTCACGCGGGGATACGCCGTTACCTCTTTCTTTTTATTCTCCTTCTTCTTCTTCTTCTTCTTCTTCTTCTTCGTTCCCTTCTTCTTCTTCTCTTCTTCCCTCTCCTCGCTTCCTTCTTTAGGAGGAAGAGGCTTGAAGGGTGGCTTGTCCGCATAACCTGATTTACTTTTAGAAACAATAGAAGAAACTTGGGAGGATCCCTCCTTTTCATTAATTAATTGAAAACACACAGCGGTCCTATCATATTTTGGCAAGGTGTCATCTTCTAAAATATTCTGTATGTAAGTATTTGTATGGCAATTATTAATGCAATAAGAAAGACAACCATGCAGGACATCATCAATATCAAGATCGTTAATATTTAACAAAGAAATTTTTCTTGATAACTCTTCACACTTCAAAAATAAGGTAAGTTCATCATGCTGATTAGGAATGATTTCATCATCACAATACAAATTTGCAGCACTCATGGGGTTCGAATTATCATTGGAGGAACATTGAAAATTAAAATGACCAACTCTATGGCAAAGTTCACAAATAAAAGGATAGAGGGCACACACTTTTTCTCCAAGATCATCTAGAGCTCTAGACCACTTTCTAGTTTTTTCATTTCTGTGATGGATACAATATTCATCTTCTATTTGATTAATTCCACAAGGTCTATGTATTCCACAAAAATTAACATGCTTATAGGAAATAGCATTCTTAGGAGTTTGAGCATGCACTACAAGAAAAGTTCTGATAGACAACGTCTCAAAATCGTCCGCTAAGGGGTATTTTTCGTCGCCTATGGGCCTAACCCGACGATATGGGTTCCGTTGTGGAAACTGCGTCAGGCAAAGTCCAACGACGATTTTTTCGGTCCGTCGCGCTTGGGCGCCCTTCCGCCACGGAAAATCGGACCGTTGCGGAAGTGTTTTCGGGAGCCCGTTGACTGCTGACGTCATGCAAACTGACACGTGGCAGACGCCGTTAACTGCCAGTTAACGGCGTTAACCGGCTGAAACCCCGTGGTAGATGGTAGGCCCACACGAGGCCTGCCACGTCTTAAGCGGGCCGGGCCAGATGACATAGTTTGACCGGTCAACTATATAGCTGGGCCGGTCCATTAGTTACGTGGGCCGGGCCTAACCTCTAAGGTTGACTGGTCAAAACTTAAATGGGCCGGCCCATTTAACATGTGGGGTCCACCTTACAGCAACTGGGCCGGCCCAAGAAGCAAGTGGACCGGGCCAAAAACACAGGTGGGTCCCACTTTCCTGTTAAAAGGCCGGCCCATTTAGTGTGTGGGGTCCACCATAGGGGGCGGGCCCAACAAGCTAGTGGGCCGGGCCAAAAACACAGGTGGGTCCCACTTTCCAGTTAAAGGGCCGGCCCATTTCGTTTGTGGGGTCCACCATACAGCAAGTGGGCCGGCCCAACAAAATAGTGGGCCGGGCCAAAAACACAGGTGGGTCCCACTTTCCTGTTAAAGGGCCGGCCCATTTAGTATGTGGGGTCCACCATATAGCAAGTGGGCTGGCCCAGCAAGATAGTGGGCCGGGCCAAAAACACAGGTGGGTCCCACTTTCCTGGTAAAGGGCCGGCCCAATTAGTATGAGGGGTCCACCATATAGCAGTGGGCCGGCCCAACAAGATAGTGGGCCGGGCCAAAATCACAGGTGGGTCCCACTTTCCTCTTAAAGGGCCGGCCCATTTAGTATGTGGGACCACCATATAGCAAGTGGGCCGGCCCAACAAGATAGTGGGCCGGGCCAAAAACACATGTGGGTCCCACTTTCCTGTTAAAGGGCCGGCCCAACTAGTATGTGGGTTCCACCATATAGCAAGTGGGCCGGCCCAACAAGATAGTGGGCCGGGCCAAAAACACAGGTGGGTCCCACTTTCCTCTTAAAGGGCCGGCCCATTTATTATGTGGGGTCCACCAAAAAAGCAAATGGGCTGGCCCAACTAATTAGTGGGCCGGCCCAGTAGTTGGTGGGGTCCACCTTAAAGCAAGTGGGCCAGCCCAATTAGTGTGTGGGGTCCACCGTAAATCAAATGGGCTGGCCCAAGAAGTAAGTGGGCCAGCCCGTTTAAGTTGCTGTTTATATGCCGGCATAATATGCGCTTTAGGATTTTGCGGGCAGGCACATATGTGATTTCGCTTAATTGGGCCGTTTAAGGGATGGGAATTCGTGATTTAGATACTGAGAATATTTACGCAGCATTGATTTCTCTCGGATAGCCTCACTTACCACAAGCACCAAAGAAAAAATGCGCGAAAGAACTATAAAAACTAACTAAATATTACATCAGCTGCAAGGCATTGAAAAAAATATTACAGAACCCAGAGAAATTGAATGGTAATTAAACCTAGCAATACAATGAAGCGATCCGGCAATCTTTTAAGTTGTCCATGCAGCACCTATATCTGAAACAAAGACATTACAAGTTAAGACAGCAACAATGGAAAGGCAAAGACACTACAATATTGTTTGGCAAAGAATTTGGAACTCATCATTTCGTCGTTATAACAAGATCATTGTAATGCGCACAATAAGCAAACAAAGAGTGCATGCCGCATACCAACAGCCAATATAACAGAGCATGTTAGAATGAAACAGCAGACTTACTACTGTCGAGTCCCATGCAAACCAACATGTTCAGGGAGTACAAAATTGGCATGAACAACATAGTAGCAGGCTATAAATTTTGTAACAACGACTGAGCAAGATGAAGTTATGATGGCTACATCTACAGAGCAGGGAATGTAAACCAAAAATAGAAGTTACGATGGCAAAAGCTAAAGAGGAGGGAATGTGAACCAACATGTGCCAAGTGCAATTACTTCACTTTGGCCGTGAACTAAATAATACTCCTGAACTTATAGTGAAGGGGATGCAAATCAAGATGTTTCGGGATATAAACTTGTAATGAGCAACACATGGAGGATAGTTAATGCTGGAGCTTAGGATGGACCAGATACAGAATATAGTGGGATCACCTGTGAACTTGTATAAGAGGGAATGCAAACCAATATGTTCAGCTTTCCATATGTGAGCGTCATGCCAAGTCAGAGAAACAAGTCAATAATGCAGCTTTTGAAGAACAAGATGGCACGCAAAATTATTATCTAGTAGTATGACAAGTTTATTTGTACTACAGGCTAGATAGCAGAGTGATAGCATGCCAAACTAAGTCCTTACTTTGTTAGCTTACAATGAACTAGATACAAAACAATGGCATCACCTGTAGTACAGGGAATGCAAGCCAACATGTTCATGGAGTAAAAAATTGGCACAAACAACATAGTAGCAGGCCATAATTTTTGTAACAACGACTGAGCAAGATAAAGTTATGATGGCTAGATCTACAGAGCAGGGAATGTAAACCAAATATAGAAGTTACGATGCCAAAAGCTATAGAGCAGGGAATGCGAACCAACATGTGCAATTACTTAAAATTGGCCATGAACTAAATAATAGCAGGATGTTACTATAATACCTACAGTATAATTTTTGTAACAACGACTGAGCAAGATAGAAGTTATGATGGCTACATCTACAGAGCAGGGAATGCAAACCAAAATGTTCAATCGCTTAAAGTTAGCAATGAAGTAGAAAATAGCAACGTGTTACGGTCATAGCTAGGAATGAACTAAAAGAGCTTCAGACAAACAAGCATCTGAACCCAGAACATGGCGCTAAAACAAGGGACTTACATTAGGAGAAGCACTCTGTGGGAGTCACAGCAGATCTTCCTGGGGTTGATAGATCCGGTGATGAAGTACGCTACATGTGCTACTTGGGGTTGGAGAGACGGCCATTACACTTCATGGTTACTCATCTCATCTGCAAAAACGTAACGGCGCGTCGTTAGCACAAACAGGTTCCCCCAAGATTAAACAAGAACTTGCAGGCAAGCAATAGAAAAGCGACAGTAGAAGAGTTTAGATCATGCACTGCGCCGGTGAAGCAGATCCGGTTCATGCACAGCGGTGTCGGTGAGCAAGATCCGATGCGGTGGACGACGGATCCGGCGAAGCGGCTCCGGCGGGGTGGACGATACCGCAGCTGAAGCGACTGCGGTAGACTGCTGGATGAGCATATGGTTTCGAGGTTCGGCGGGGATGATCCGGTCCGGTTGATGACGGCGTCGATGAAGCGGCTCCGGCAGGCAGCCGGATGACGAGGATCGCGAGGGCTCGGGTAGGCCAGGGAAGTCCGGCGGGGATGTTCCGGTGCGGTGGTCGTGGAGGTGGTAGAGAGAGGGACTTGAGAAGTTCCGGTGGGTGGTCTCAGATGAGAGACTGAAGGAAATGTATTTTTTTTGGGAGGGTTTCCGGGCTAGGGAGGTGGTGATCGAAAAAATGACGGGCAAACCCCTCACCAACCGACTTTGCTGTCATCTCCACAGGGGTAGAATGGGAATTTGGAAGCGTGTGAAATTTTTGTATTTTGTGGGCGGGAAGTTTTGCCGCTATGAGATTTTGAATTTCGCTAAGGTACAAGTATAATGATAAAAAATTGTGACACCGTACTAGTACCTCTGTTCATGGCCGAGTGCAAAATCAAATCATCATCACGTTGAATATAGGTCACTACCATGATCATGATCTATCTTCTTAATCCCATTCAAAAATGCGTTTGAAATATTTCAGGATTGGTGGGAGATTTTGCCGCCCGACAGAGATTAAATTAAACCACACGTTCGACAATTCAAACTTGAGACCTTGGCTATGATACCATTTAAGTTCGAACTGATTCAAAAAAGGCTAGGCAATTAATTTATATAACATCCACAGGAACAACTACCAAGTTGATCCCAACCGCAGATAAATGCATCCACCAACAAAAGTCTGAACGGTGCCTTAATCTAAGGAAACATTTCACAAGACCAATGTACTCACTATGTTAGTGTTCATCTCCAATTATCTATGGCATTTTCTTAGTCTTTGGGAGATTATAACGAACTTGATTGGCCTCGTGCAGTAGGGCATCACATGCTTCTAATCTCGATCTCAACATGTCAACTTTTGTTCTTAGCATAGCTGTTGCAACTCGTTCTACTTGGAGTTGTTCCTCCAAAACTTGAGCAGAGAAAGACTTGGACTTGGGCTTCAAAACCCAGCATTTCGCAGGAAAGAGTTTTTGGTGATATCTTTATCTTTCCCGGGTTTTGCCATCTCAAATTTCATATTAGCCAGACAAGTTTTGAGTTGTGTAAAAAGAAAAGTTATTACAGAGAAAAATGCAGATGGTAGATTTAATGTGTACGAACTACTTTTAATCATACAAGTTGACATGCCTGACTATAATAAGGACCATCTATCTTGCTAGCAGGCATAATTATTAATGGGCTACCATGTACGGGAACCGTATCCTCTAACGTGAAGGAGCTAAGTCAGGAAAAATAAAGAAGCAAAGTCAGGCTTCTGTAGCATAAGTACAAGGTTATGCACTGTCTTTAACTAATAAAGGTGATTACTGTAGATGTTTAAAAACTAAACTAAATTTTATTACACCATAATTTTCTCTGCATGTAATTACTTCAAATGCAAGACACAAGTTTGTATTGTGCAAATTAATTTAAATTATTTGGATTTTAGACATATGGTTTGGGGGAAGGAAAGTTAGAGTACTGTAGCTTCTCTAACTTTTCACCTTCAAGTTAGAGTACTGTAGCTTCTCTAACTTTTCACCCATGTACGTAGTCCTTCCAAGAAACAGCCGTTATTGCATTACGAGCAGAAAATAGTTCACACGTGCGCTCAGATTCAAATTTTCAGCATGCAGTCGATTTATGGTTTAATTGAAGTACACATCAGGAAATTATTTCACACAAAATACAGCAGCCACATGGAACATATCTAATTTTAGTACAACAACAAAATTTGCAATTATTACAGACCACGAAATTTTGAACGAAATTTTGAGCAGTAATTAGTTACAGCATTGGCATCAGCAGTCCACTTGACTGAACAACAGAATCAAAGTTTATTTAGACACCTTCAATTCCCAGACACATCACAACTGGCTTACCATGACAAGTGCATAGGAGATTCTTTAGAACATTTTCTGTCAAAGTTTGCCTATTTTTCAATTCATGTATCTCTTGGCGTGTCTTGGCAATTAATTCATCAGCATCTTTGTTTTCCCGCCCAAATATATCAACTGCCTCTTGGAGTGCATCCCCGAAATCTCTTTGTGCCGGATTAAGTTGACCAATAGATACCATGGGCCTATGCGAGCAATATGCACTCTCACTGCTGCTTTGTGAAACATCAATACTTGAGGCATTGGCCCTTGCTTCTGGCATTGTAGCTTTATTTGAAGCCTGAAATTTAGATAAAACAAGTTACAACATCATATGATGCAATAAAAGACCTCCAATTTCAAGAACATCATTGAGCTGATATAACACAACAAGCAATCAAAAATAGAGCCTCGTACATCTATTTCTTCTGGAATGGTTGGTGTACCGGACTCAGTGGACCAATGAGAGCACGTGCCACTGTCACTGTTGCTCTGTGAAATGACCGCAACACTTGATAAATGGGTTGTCCCTACTGACATTACAGCTTTGTTTGCAGGCTGAAACTAAGACAAAACAAGTTAAAATGCAATACAATACAAGGCAAACAAACAGCATTGTTGACATAATTTTGAAAGAACCATGGGCAGATACAACAAAGAAACCAGTTAAGCCACATGCCTCTTAGAACAAACCAAACTAGATCATGGCGATGATGTATACAATGAACCAAGCAACTAGACATCATGTGCCCAATAACGAAGCCAGGTCACTGCACAGAAGAAATCTAGCAAATAGCCAAATACAGTCAAAAGATGTGCATGTTGGATTTGATACTATTAGGAAAATAATGTATGATTGATTTAAGCATGACTCAGATAGTGCCTTCGACATCGCAGAAGGTCAATGCAACAATTAATTGTATGGCTTGTATGAAGTGCCATAACATTTAAATTAAGCATAACGAGGCATTGCTTAATCTGAGAACTGAGTGCTAGCTCAGTGGCAAGGCTTGCGAGTGCGCAGCCAGCCCACCCGGGTTCGAGTCCCAACAGGACCGAATTAAACGGGGTGTTATCTAGCGCGTATAAATTCGCTGCTAGAGAGGTCTCATCATCTATCTCACAACGTATAGACAAGGGAGGGAATCTTCCTACGTTGGTCAACGTTTAGGCAATGCTTAATCTTGAATTCATGATCAAACTCAAACAAAAAAGGGCATATAACAAGTAGCACCATGTGCATCATGTATAATAGATTACTAGAAACTGAATGAAGCAATTGAACATGGAGCGTATTATATAAACAGCCAGATCATTTGAATATGGATATACCACATCATGTCAATGGGACTCAGAAAAACAAAGCTAGACATTTAAACAAGTAATATAACTATTTTTTCACCATGTTTCAAGTAGAATAGGAAGCTAGGTTAGGAATAAAGCAATCATGTTTCAAGTAGAATAGGAAGCTAGGTTAGGAATAAAGCAATAAAAAAACACAAAGTGCATCATTTCAGCTAGGATCATTTCTATCAAACTTCATGCACTAGCCATGGAACAACAGGCAAACTCAATGAAGCAACAGGCAAAAAATTAACATAATAGAATTTCAGGACTTGTATTAACATAGCCAAATCATGTAACTTATACCCAGGCATGCCGGATGCCAGATGGGTCAAAGGCAGTGTGCAATGTTCCATATGGTCATTGTTTATATTTTATTAGATTCCATTAGGCAACTTAGGTAGTGCAACATACAGAAAATGATGCAATTGAACTATGCACAGGAGGTAAATTAACATTCCAAAAAAAACAGGGAACTTACGTGAGCTTTTTTTTGAGTCACACGGACCTCATCGGGTACTTGGACAGAAGAACCTGGTGCCTCACTGTTTCTCCTCTGCATGAAGGAGAGGCCAATTGTAAACAGAAACAGGTCCAAGATATAGAAGTTTGCATTAAGCAATATACAAAAAACAGCAGGTACTTACATGATTATAGGCGAGCTTTACTCTACGTTTATGAGTGTAAGATGTGCCTGCTGCACGTGTAATAATAACAAACAGTTACGAGTCACGGCTTTGCTATAATTAAATTGACACCAAATAGTAGTAGAAGCCATGGTTCAAAAAAGCGTACGCCTAGGTACGCTTAAGCGCGCTTAAGCGCTGAGCGGTTGTCTTCCGCTTCGCTTTTGGCCTAAGCGTTCGATTAAGCGAGACAGGGAATCTGGTCGTGTTTTGTGCTAGAATCTCCTCTATGCGAGTGTTGGTGTGTTGCCTGTGTTGCTCTGCTCCTTGCTCGATGCATTGATGGTGATTAGGTCTGGCTTAGCTGCTTGCTACTCCTCTACTGCTTAGCTGCTTGCTACTCCAGTAAAGCTTAGCTGCTTGTTTGTGTTTGTTACATTGTTTGCTTAGCTGCTTGTGTGTTTATAAGAAATTGGAGCAAAACCGAGGCTAACCAAGGTATTAATCCCCGTATTCCTCAGAAATGTAGCATTACATGCTTAGGATACAAATTTACAGCATATTATAGGGGTATATGTGCCCATCTTGACTTCCCTGTTTCATGTTCGTACGATTTTAGCCTGAGCGCTTAAGCGGCGCTTAAGCTCGCTTAAGCAGCAGTTCCTCTAAGCAGTGCCTCACCGCTCGCTTAGCGCCTAGCGCTTTTTTGAACCTTGGTAGAAGCATTATGACGTGCATAAACATGTAATACAGGATCGCAGAAAGATATCAAACATGATGTAACTAGAGCAGTAGCCTACGGCCAAATAGTGAGAAATTGTAATCGTGTCAATTGTGGACTTGTATAGCCTACCCCAACTTGTTTGGGAATAAAGGCTTTGTTGTTGTTGTTGTTGTCAATCGTGGACATGTAGAGCATTCAACGGCTCATGATTGGTGGCTCATATTTTGTAGAGTTTCAGCGAATGGGTGGGTTAGGTTACTCAGACCACCACACTGTATTTATATCATCTGAGTTAGGGTTACAATACTACTGGACATGGGCCTCTATGGGCCTCACACTGGATACAATATTACTACAGCGCTACTACTAAACTCACTCATGGTAACACACCCCCTCAAGATGATCATGGGTAAACAACCATGGCCATCTTGCAACAACAACATGACACATATGACAACTACCAGTAATGAACATTCAGCATAACTCCTAGGATACATGACAGCATTGCACTTTCCATCATCTTGTCATCTCGATTCATCTCTTCATCAGCAGCGAAGATATCCAGCTTCAACCATCTGGGATACGCACAACTCCTAACCATACACGTCCTCAACAACCCCGGCTGCCTCACCACACAAGTTCCGCAGAACCATCCACACTCGCCTCAATGTCCTCAGCCTCTCTTCTCCACTCTGCCCGGCCACCTCTTCCGTCTCTCCCACAAACCCCCAGCCAACTCCTGCCTCAACCATCCACTCCTCAAGCACCCATGCCTATCCCCCGGTCAGGCCTCAACCAGTCTCACCTCAGGCACGCATGCCTTTCCCCTGGACATATCCACAACCATCACCATCACCACTAAACCGCAGCCTCATCAACTCCATCACGACTCAACCGCAGCCTCATCAACTCCATCACCACATATCCTCACAGCCTCACATCTCCATTTTCTCCTCACTTCCACTCGGATGGCGCCTCGTCTGCGCGCCCTGGCCAACCTGGCGTACGGCACCTGGCCACATCGACCGGCTCGCGCTGGTCAACGTCCAGCACCAACCTCCGGCTCCGCCCTGCGCTCAAAGGCTCGCCCCACTCCGCACGCCTCCAACTTCTGCCCCTCACACGGATCCAGATCTCTCTGCCACGGATTCACTTCCTCTTCTCTCCTTTCTAAACCAAAAC
Organism: Lolium multiflorum; assembly: GCA_030979885.1. Taxonomy (NCBI): domain Eukaryota; kingdom Viridiplantae; phylum Streptophyta; class Magnoliopsida; order Poales; family Poaceae; genus Lolium; species Lolium multiflorum. The sequence goes on from CM061751.1 coordinate 132,548,114, forward strand.
GATCTTCACCCTCTTCTTTCTCCCCGCGCGAGCAGCCGCCGATCTCACACAGCTCACATCGCTGTGTGTGATAGCCGCAACCGACGCAGAGCACCTGATGCGGCCTCCCGCCGCCTGGATTTCTACATCTCAACGGTGGGTTTTGTGATCAAAGGAAGAACTTGTTTGGTACTGTTTGTGGCGGCTAGCAGGAAGGAAACCTAGGCTCTGATACCATGTAGAGTTTCAGCGAATGGGTGGGTTTGGTCACGGAAAAACATACTTATGCGTCGTGTTTAAACCTAAAGGATGAGGTGGTTATCAACGAAAGCACTTGTAAGTTAGAAATATAGCACGAATTCAGAAATACAGTCAGCTGCAATACTCCTAACAGAACAAAACGCGCAGGGATGTCTGGTTACCTATTTCTGGGCGGCGTTTAGACGTGTTCCGCGTTCTTACGGGTGACGTGGAGGTCGGCGAGGGGACTGCTGTTGCGGTGGGTGCCGGGGAAGCAGATCTTGGGGGGTCGGAGAAGGACATGCTGGGCGGTCGATGAAGTGTTCAGCGCGCCGGCCGAACTAGAAGGTCGGTGAAGCAGATGATGTGCAGTGCACGGTGGCGTCGGTGTCGGCGAAGCTGGTCAGGTGCGGTGGTCGATAGAGTCGGCGAACGAGATACGGTGCGGTGGACGCCGGAGTAGGTGCGGATAGGGCAGCCTCGGGGTTTGAAGCCGTGGCAGCTTGAACGGCGAAGTGCGGCGGCCGGGAAGATCTGGAGGTAGGCAAGAGGGGCGGTTTCTCTGAGGGCTTGCGGGCGAAACTAGGGCGAAGCTGGGCGATAGAGGAGTAGAAGGGAATTTCGCAGTCCTTCTTTTGAGGAAAAAAATATTCGCAGATCTGAAACTTTGCGGCGCGAGATATTTGGGCGTTGGCGGGGAATTTTACCGCTCGATGATATTAAATTTTGGCTGCAGTAGGTTTTTTTTTAGAGTATGTAATAATAATAAATAGTAGGCCCTACTAGTACTGTACGTCTGTTCAGGAATCCAAGGGGGTAGAGGTAGAGGTATAGATATATAGACAATATAGAGATATAAGAAATGGCGGGGGCTAGCGGAAATGCACTTTGCCTCATAGGAGCATATGCTCCCATTATGTGAATCCATATTTCAAAGTGTCAAAAAATTCTAAACTAAAATTTTACATGTATATCTAGACATTTTATGTTGGTACACAAGTTTTCTCACAAAAAAATTATGTGGCTCCTATAAAAAAGACAAATTTTGATGTTGTAACACGACTACGTACAGTATATTTTTTGCCTTTTTTTACACGCCACACAAAATGTCGTTTTTCCACGAAAACTTGTGAACGAACATATGATGTCACAATGTATACCAAAAAAATTAACATTTATATAATTTTTTTAATCATTTTCTATAATTGGTGCATATGCACGCGTGTGCCAAAACGCCACCTCCGCAGGCTAGGAGTTTCTAAACTTCTTATGGCACATCAAATAAAATGTTGTTCAAACAATAATAATAATGTGCTTATGATTGTTACTCCCTTCCACCATGAATAAAGTCCACATCGGTTTCGTGTCAAACTTTGACTCGAGATTTAGGTACCCACATGATAGTGCTAGTATCATAGCTAGTATCATACACATTGGTCCCACAAAAATGTTGATCTGGCAGCTAATTAAGTAGGAGAGAGGAGATTAGTGTAACATAGGTAGATACTGTATCATAGCGCAAACAACGAGAAAACTTAATGCTAAACAAATCTTGTACACAAATTTGCATTGAGATTCTAAAAAATAATAAATGTAGCATTACTATGATACTACTCCATGATACTACCCACTATAGAAATAGTATGACCAGCCTAATTTTATGACATCCGCAAAATATACCATTGGAAAGTTCATCGAAACAAGCATCCGATGATATAGTTTTGAATGACATGCAACTCATAATTGGCGGGCCCAAGTATTAGTCTAAGTTTGCCTCTGAAAACAAATTGGCATTGTACTCTAGGACAAAGGGAGACTACTCGCAATGGCAATATCATAAGTAGTATCATGCACTACATGCATGCAAAATGTTGATGTGTCATATCAGTTAATGATGAAAGAGACGATAGTGGTATCATAGGTAGATATCGTATCATATCATGTAGAACTAGAAAAATTACTGCCAAACAAATCTTGTACACACTTTTGTATTGAGATTCTACAAATCCCTAAATACATGTAACATATTATACTACTACATGATGATAATATGGACTGTGAAAATAATATTGTACATTAGTATCATATGTATGATACTATTATATGATACTCCCCATTGTGACTAGTCTAATAATAACAATAGTACTCAAATTTGTCTTGTCCCTCGGGTGTTTAGAAGTATATGTTCGGTCCCTCACGTATTTAAGAATTATGTTTGGCCCCTCAACTCTAATGTGGTCAAAATTGAGCACTTGAACACTTAGTTAGGTCTAGCAATGATAAAAACTTGATTGGTCTGTTTATTATTTGTTATGTGGCACGGCGGCAAAGCATTTTGCTAAATCTCAAGCACACATAGTTGGGGTCCATTAGAGGGACTAATTAAATCAAAGTACAATGGATTATGAAAGCAGGTTTTATCATTGATTAGCTTTGCAACGGCCTATCAACTGTAAGTGTTGCATGTGTTCTAAAGAACTATGTTCATCGTCACAGATCAAGAGGAGTACGCAGTGGAGGACGCACAAAACAACCGTAGGCCAGGTGGGCACACCTTACTAATTTTCTTTTTTCCACTTTATATGTGATAATTTTTTACATAATTAATTAACTAAAACATTTTAAAATAGGGTGGGCCATTCAACCCAAACACCATGTTGCGTACGTCGCTGAGGGTAAGGGGTAGTCTAAGGGGGCAATGTAAGACCTAATTAAGTGTTTGAGGTTAGTTATGGACCGCTGTTATACCTAATTGTGTTTGAGGTTAGTTAGGGACCTTATTATACATAATTAAGTGTTAGAGGTGAGTTCAAATAATAATATATAGTTGGGGTCTAAAGTTCACCAACGTATGCAACACACGAGCTGCCAAATGTGTACTTAATTAACCCTATTAGGAAAACACAAGATTATCTCATTCAACAAAATATTAGGAAAGTGTATCACAATTGTATTTATCCCTTATCTCTCTCATGTTAACCGAGACAAGAGTTCGTTCTAGGTCAGCTCTACGACAATTAGCGTCGCAAGGGTGGTAACATAGGTGTGCAGTTGCGAAAGTTTTTTCCCAAGTTATCGACTTCCTCAATCCACACTTAATATTTGTGCATGCGGGCCTAAGTATATGGTACTACTTAGTTCTATTCCTAGTATATATGTTGGGTGACTTAGAAAAATCATACTTCGTACATGATTCCTTCGAAAATCCTTTAGGGCTTCTTTGATTCATATTAGGTTGGTATAAGATAATAGGATTTAGATCTTATAGGAATATTTCCTACACTAGTAGTTTGATTCATATGAACATATCCAATAGGAAATAATCCTATAGGAATCATCAAGTAGTGCAAATCCTAGTATAGGATTAAATATTTGGTCCTACCTCATGGAAAAATTCATTTGGCGCAATCAAACGCAACTCATCTTATTATAGGATTTAACTACACATGTCATCCCAAATCCCAATCCTACATTCCTACTCCTATGATTTCCCTATCCTGTGAATGAAAGGAGCCCTTAAAATCAAACTATCCCGCACCTCGTCGATTCGTATAAAACCGACTCTAGCCAACAACTCTTCGCCCGACCTTTCTTCTTCACCATCAGGCCACCACACACTGTCATTTTCCATTGCAACGCATTTAGGGTGTGTTCGGTTCCAGAACCAAGTGGAATGGAATGGAACCGTTCCGCACCTAGAGCCCATTCTTGTGTTCGGTTGTGGAATGGAACGGAACCGAGTGGTTCCTCGAAAGGGAATATTCTCCCCATATGCAGAATGCACCCATTCCACCGAATCGGTGGAATGTGGTGGAACGGCTGTTACTTAGCCGCTATTAATTACAAAGCACTTCACTAATCCAACCAAAAAAATTATTAGTTGTTGTTAATTATGATTTTGAGATTAAAAAGGCCACTATTAATTACGATATTTAGACAAAAGATTAAACTTTAACTTCATTCCGTTCTACTCTCCAAATTCCCCGACCATACAAAAAATAACATTAATTACGATTTTAAGATTAAAAAGGCCATTAGGCGTTGTTAATTACGATTTTAAGATTTAAAAGGCTATTTGCCATTGTTAATTACGATTCTTAGACAAAAGTTTAGTTTAACCACATTCCGTTCTGCTCTCCAATTCCTCCAACCGAACAAAAAACAGTACCATTCTGTACCTCCTTTTTGTCCAAACCGAACGCGGGGATGGAACCATTCCATTCCTCTGGAAAGGAACCATTCCTTACTAAAATCTTCTTGTGCCACCTCCCAGTTTAAAGGCCTACTCGCATAACCCTACAGGTACAGCTCTGCACTCGCGTGGGCAACCGAACACACCTACATCATCAATGCCCCGCGTACTTATCCGCACCGCCTACAGCTCTGCACTCCTATGACCTATCCATGGCTGGGCAGTCAAAAAAAGCTGCGTCACCTGGGAAATCAACAAGCCGCGCAAGCAAGTCGCAAGCATCATAAATTCCGAATCAATGCCTAGCTACAGTCTACCTGGCCTCCTCCCAACTCATTGTCCTTGAGGCCTTAACAAAGCCTTCTAAAAGGGTTTTATCAAAATATTCCATATGGATTAGTAAAAAAACGCACCTGCTAAAGATTCATATATGCCCCTTTGAATCTTGGTCAAATCCTAGGTTTGACCATGATTTAAACAAGTTTAAAACATGAATATGAAAATTAAGCATGTATCCTTCGTAGTCACTCCAAAATGAAGCTCTTGAGAGGGTTTTTGAAATTTCCATGTTTGAAACCAAAAAACCACGTACTTCTCTTCATGCATGCTTGACTTCATAAGACAGAGTTGAGGGCTAGGGTAGCTAGATACATGATGTTTCTGGTTTGAATATGTCTAGACCTTGTTTATCAACTTAATTGAATGCTTACTATATGACATAAGAAGACTACGTGCCTTGGTTTTTCATTTATTTTCATTTATTTTGAATTTTTATGCCCATTTGAATCTTGGTCAAATCCTAGGTTTGACCATGATTTAAACTAGTTTAAAACATAAATATGAAAAATTAAGTATCTATCCTTCTTAGCCACTCCAAAATGAAGCTCTTGGGAGGGTTTTTGAAATTTCCATGATTGAAACCAAAAACCACTTCTCTTCATGCTTGACTTCATAAGTCAGGGTTTAGGGATATATATATATATAGGGGGTACATGCATGATTTTTCTGGTTGGAATATGTCTAGAACTTGTTTTTCAACTTGAGCTTATCTAGAGCTTGTTTTTAAATTTTTTATACCCATTTGATTCTTCATCAAATCCTAGGTTTGTTGACCTAGATTTGAACAAGTTTAAAACATGAATATGAAAAGGTAAGCATGTATGCTTCTTAATTAGTCACTCCAAAATGAAGCTCTTGGGAGGGTTTTTGAAATTTCCATGATTTAAACCAAAAACCACTTCTCTTCGTGCTTGACTTCATAAGTTAGGGTTTAGGGATATATAGGGGGTAGATACATCATGATTTTTCTGGTTTGAATATGTCTAGAGCTTGTTTATCAACTTAATTGAATGCTTACTATATGACATAAGAAGACTATGTGCCTTGATATTTCATTTTTTTTAATTATGCCCTTTTGAATATTGGTCAAAACCTAGGTTTGACAAAGATTTAAAAAAGATTAAAACATGAAAATGAAAAAGTAAGCCTTGATCCTTCTTATTAACTCCAAAATGAAGGTTTTTGGGAGGGTTTTTGAAATATCCATGTTTGAAACCCAAAACCACTTCTCTTCGTGCAGAGTTTAGGGTTAGGGGTAGCTAGACACATGAATTTTCTGGTTTGATATGTCTAGACCTTGTTTATCAACTTAATTGAATGCTTACTATATGACATAAGAAGACTATGTGCCTTGATTTTACATTTTTTTAAAAATTATGCCCATTTGAATCTTGGTCAAATCCTAGGTTTGACCATGATTTAAACAAGTTTGTTTATCAACTTGAATGCTTGCTATATGACATCAGAAGACTATGTGTTTGGTTTTTGTTTTTTGAATTTGTTATGCCCATTTGAATCTTAGCTAGTCAAATCCTAGGTTTGAATATATATGTCTAGACCTTGTATATCAACTTGAATGCTTACTATACATATGACATAAGAATGTTATGTGCTTTGGTTTTTCATTCTTTTCATTTTTTTCTGAATTTTTAGGGCCATTTGAATCTTGGTCAAATCCTTGGTTTGACCAAGATTTAAACAAATTTAAAACATGAAAATGAAAAGGGAAGTCTGTATCCTTCTTAGTCACTCTAAAATGAAGCTTTTGGGATGTTCTTTAAATTTCAATGTTTGAAACCCAAAACGACTTCCCTTCATGCTAGACTTCATAAGATCGACAGGGGGTAGATACATGATTTGTCTGGTTTGGATATATCTAGACCTTGTTTATCAACTTGATTGCTTACGATATGACATAAGAAGACTATGTGATTTGGTTTTTCATTTTTCTGATTTTTTTGAATTTTGTGCCCACCCATTTGTATCTTCGTCAAATCCTAGGTTTGACCAAGATAATTTAAACAAGTTTAAAACATGAAAATGTAAAGGGAAGCATGTATCCTTCTTAGTCACTCTAAAATGAAGCTTTTGGGAGGTTTTTGAAATTTCGATGTTTGAAACCCAAAACCACTTCTCTTCACACGCTTGACTTCATAAGACAGAGTTTAGGGGTTAGGGGTATAGATACATGATTTGTCTGGTTTGAATATGTCTAGACCTTGTTTATCAACTTGAATGCTTACTATATGACATAAGAAGACTATGTGATTTGGTTTTTCATTTTTCTGTTTTTTAATTATTTTTCTGCCCATTTGAATCTTGGTCAAATCCTAGGTTTGAACAAGATTTAGACAAGTTTAACACGTGAAATTAAACGAATAAGTAAGCATTGATCCTTCTTAGTCACTCCAAAATGTACCAATTGATAGTGTTAACTTTGCTTCATGGAAAAAATAATGTCATGTAAATGAGTTAACTTGGATTTCCTACCCTTGAATCCATAGGAAACTTTGTTCTAATGCACTATTATAATCAACCGAGTTTTTACACCAACAGGTCTGTCACTTACGTGTGGTGCCCACGCGTGAGGTCCCACACTTGAGTGAGCACAAGTCACGTGCAATAGGTACGCCAACTCCCAGCCATCTTCTTTGTCAAGAGAAGACGCATCAGGATGCGTATTGGAAGTCTGTGGGTCCTTCTGGATCCTTCGGTTGTCCCTCTCACACAAAAAACAAATCTCTCTCATTCTCGGCCTCGCTCGACTCGCTCGCTCGCTCGCTCGCTCGCACCTCCTGCGCACTGACAAACCCTGCACAACAGTCAACATCATCATCATCACCCGAAAAAGGGAAGACACCATAATGCTCTGCCTTTTTTCTCTCCTTCCGAGTGATCCCTCTTCCTCCGAGTTTCACTCGACGGGCAAACGCACATCTGCAGCATAGTAATAATAAAAAGGTAGAAAAATCGATATACGAATCTATAATTAAATAGGTTAAACTAGGGTTTTGCCCAGTACTACAGATCAAGGTTCAAAAAAATCCAACTACGGGGTTCGAACAACACGATTCTAATCCAAGAACTTTTTCGACCTCATCCAAGTGGCCTCAAACTATAGGGTTAGCATCTAGTGCAGTATGTGTGAAAATGTATGCACTATGTGTGCTATAACTTGTATGTCTTTCAAATTTGAACCAACTTTGAATAAGTTTGAAATATTTGAAATGGGGCTTTTGGCTTAAACGTTTGAAACTCAAAACGATTCTCTTCATGCTAGACTTCATAAGACCGAGTTTAGGGTTAGGGGTAGATACATGATTTGTCTGGTTTGAATATGTCTAAACCTTGTTTATCAACTTTAATGCTAACTTCTCAGTCACTCTAAAATGAAGTTTTTGGAGGTTTTTGAAATTTCCATCTTTGAAACCCAAAACCACTTCTCTTCATGCTTGACTTCATAAGAAAAAGTTTAGGGTTAGGGGGTATAGATACATGATTTGTATGGTTTGAATATGTCCAAACCTTGTTTATCAACTTGAATATGCTTACTATATGACATAAGAAGACTATGTACTTTGGTTTTTAAATTTTCTGACTTTTTTAATTTTCTGCGCATTTGAATCATATCTTGGTCAAATCCTAGGTTTCACCAAGATTTAGACAAGTTTAACACGTGAAAACGAGTAAGTAAGCATGGATCCTTCTTAGTCACTCTAAAATGAAGCTTTTGGGATGTTCTTGAAATTTCCATGTTTGAAACCCAAAACCACTTCTCTTCATGATTGACTTCCATAAGATCGACAGATCAGTTTAGGGTTAGGGGTAGATATATACATGATTTTTTGGTTTGAATATGTCTAGACCTTGTTTATCAACTTGAATGCTTACTATACATATGACATAAGAATGCTATGTGTGCTTTGGTTTTTCATTCTCTTTTTGATTTTTTTCTAAATTTTTAGGCCCATTTGAATCTTGGTCAAATCCTTGGTTTGACCAAGATTTAAACAAGTTTAAAACATGAAAATGAAAAGGGAAGTCAGTATCCTTCGTAGTCACTCTAAAATGGAGAAGCTTTTGGGATGTTCTTGTAATTTCTATGTTTGAAACCGAAAACGAGTTCCCTTCACATGCTAGTAGACTAGCTTCATAAGATCGACAGGCCGGGGGTAGATACATGATTTGTCTGGTTTGGATATATCTAGACCTTGTTTATCAACTTTAATGCTTACTATATGACATATATAAGAAAACTATTGCTTTGGTTTTTCCTTTTTCTGTTTTTTATTTATTTTGATGCCCATTTGAATCATGTCGAATCCTAGGTTTGACCAAGATAATTTAAACAAGTTTAAAACATGAAAATGAAAAGGGAAGCATGTATCCTTCTTAGTCACTCTAAAATGAAGCTTTTGGGAGGTTTTTGAAATTTCGATGTTTGAAACCCAAAACCACTTCTCTTCACATGCTTGACTTCATAAGACAGAGTTTAGGGGGTTAGGGGTATAGATACATGATTTGTCTGGTTGAATATGTCTAGACCTTGTTTATCAACTTTAATGCTTACTATATGACATAAGAAAACTATTGCTTTGGTTTTTCTTTTTCTGATTTTTTTGAATTTTGATGCCCATTTGAATCTTGTCAAATTCTAGGTTTGACCAAGATTTAAACAAGTTTAAAACATGAAAATGAAAAGGGAAGCATGCAACCTTCTCAGTCACTCTAAAATGAAGTTTTTGGGAGGTTTTTGATATTTCCATGTTTGAAACCCGAAACCACTTCTCTTCATGCTTGACTTCATAAGACAGAGTTTAGGGTTAGGGGTAGATACATGATTTGTGTATGGGTTGAATATGTCCAAACCTTGTTTATCAACTTGAATATGCTTATGTGCTTTGGTTTTTTATTTTTCTGATTTTTTTGAATTTTATGCCCATAAATCTTGGTCAAATCCTAGGTTTGACCAGGATTTAAACAAGTTTAAAACATGAAATGAAAAGATAAGCCTGGATCCTTCTTAGTCACTCTAAAATGAAGCTTTTGGGAGGTTCTTGAAATTTCCATATTTGAAACCCAAAACCACTTCTCTACATGATTGACTTCATAAGACATAGTTTAATTAGAGTTTTAGGGGTAGATATATACATGATTTTTCTGGTTTGAATATATATGTCTAGACCTTGTTTATCAACTTGAATGCATGCTTACTATACATATGACATAAGAATGCTATATATGTGCTTTGGTTTTTCATTCTTTTGATTTTTTTCTGAATTTTTAGGGCCATTTGAATCTTGCATGGTTAAACTTGGGTTTTGCCCAGTTCTAAAGATCAAGGGTTCAAAAAAATCCAACTACGGGGTTCGAACAACACGATTCTAATCCAAGAATTTTTTCGACCTCATCCAAATGGCCTCAAACTATAGGGTTAGCATCTAGTGCAGTATGTGTGAAAATGTATGCACTATGTGTGCTATAACTTGTATGTCTTTCAAATTAAGTTGATAAACAAGGTCTAGACATATTCAAACCAGAATATTATACTGCATTAGTACAAAAAGTTTCCTATGGATTCATCAAGGGTAGTAAAGCCAAGTTAACTCATTGTCATGACTAAGAAGGATCCATGCTTACTTTTTCATTTTCATGTTTTAAACTTGTTTAAATCTTGGTCAAACCTAGGATTTGACCAAGATTCAAATGGTCATAAAAAATCAAACAAAATCAAGAAAATCAAAAACCAAACCACATAGTCTTCTTATGTAATATACTAAGCATTCAAGTTGATCAACGAAGTCTAGACATATTCAAACCAGAAAAATCATGTATCTACCCCCTAACCCTAAACGTTGTCTTATGAAGTCAAGCATGAAGAGAAGAAGTGGTTTTGGGTTTCAAACATGGAAATTTCAAAAACCCACCCAAAAGCTTCATTTTGGAGTGACTAAGAAGGATCCAAGCTTACTTTTTCATTTTCATGTTTCAAACTTGTTTAAATCTTTGTCAAACCTAGGATTTGACCAAGATTCAAATGGGCATAAAAATTCAAAAAAGAAATCAAAAAAATGAAACACCAAAGCACATAAACTTCTTATGTCATATAGTAATTAAGCATTCATGTTGATCAACAAAGTCTATATATATTTAAACAATAAAAATCATGTATATATACCCCCAAACCCAAAACCACTTCTCTTCACATGCTTGACTTCATAAGACAGAGTTTAGGGGTTAGGGGTATAGATACATGATTTGTCTGGTTTGAATATGTCTAGACCTTGTTTATCAACTTGAATGCTTACTATGTGATTTGGTTTTTCATTTTTCTGTTTTTTAATTATTTTTCTGCCCATTTGAATCTTGGTCAAATCCTAGGTTTGAACAAGATTTAGACAAGTTTAACACGTGAAATTAAACGAATAAGTAAGCATTGATCCTTCTTAGTCACTCCAAAATGTACCAATTGATAGTGTTAACTTTGCTTCATGGAAAAAATAATGTCATGTAAATGAGTTAACTTGGATTTCCTACCCTTGAATCCATAGGAAACTTTGTTCTAATGCACTATAATAATCAACCGAGTTTTTACACCAACAGGTCTGTCACTTACGTGTGGTGCCCACGCGTGAGGTCCCACACTTGAGTGAGCACAAGTCACGTGCAATAGGTACGCCAACTCCCAGCCATCTTCTTTGTCAAGAGAAGACGCATCAGGATGCGTATTGGAAGTCTGTGGGTCCTTCTGGATCCTTCGGTTGTCCCTCTCACAAAAAAAAAATCTCTCTCATTCTCGGCCTCGCTCGACTCGCTCGCTCGCTCGCTCGCACCTCCTGCGCACTGACAAACCCTGCACAACAGTCAACATCACCAGAAAAAGAATATACACCATCAATAAGAGGGGCCCCGTGACTGCTCTCCCTTCTTCTCCTTCCGAGTGATTCCTCTTCCTCCGAGTTTCACTCGACGGGCAAACACACATGTGCTGCATAGTAATAATAAAAAAGTAAAAGAATCGACTACGAATCTATTATTAAATAGGTTATAAACTAGGGTTTTCCCCAGTACTACAGATCAAGTTGAAAAAAAAATCCAACTACGGGGTTTGATTTTGGCCTACAAATAAAAAATTAAATAAGTTGAACTAGTATTCCTCTAAAAAATCATTTTGGTTTGCATTGTTTGATAATTTTCATAGCTAGAGTGCATCACAATTTTTTGATTTCATGCTTTGCTTTGCCAATTTTGATTTTTTCTAACCACCTTCTCTTTGATTTCAAATTTAGGTCAAACTATCGATGCCTACTATGTGTTCTACTTGAATTGGATGCAGCATGCGCACATGATATGTTTTGCCATTGTTTTGGGCTTCCACACATCTTGGGGCATCCAAGTATTTAAGTTACCTTGTTTTTTAATTGTAATTCATGTACCCTTTCCTCCCAATTAAATTTTGGTTTTACATTTTTAATTTTTTTAAATTTTTATGCCCATTCTGATGTCATATAGTTAGCATTTAAGTTGATAAACAAGGTCTGGACATATTCAAACCAAAAAATCATGTATCTACCCCCTAACGCTAAACTCTGTCATATGAAGTCAAGCATATGAAGAGAAGTGGTTTTGGGTTTCAAACATGGAAATTTCCATGCTTGAAACCAAAAACCACTTCTCTTCATGCATGCTTGACTTCATAAGACAGAGTTTAGGGTTAGGTGGTAGATACATGATTTTCCTGGTTTGAATATGTTTAGACCTTGTTTATCAAATTAATTGAATGCTTACTATATAACATAAGAGAAGACCTTGTTTTTTTTGAATTTTTATACCCATTCGAATCTTTGTCAAATCCTTGGTTCCACCAAGATTTGAATAAGTTAAAAACATGAATATGAAAAAGTAAGCATGTATGCTTCTTAGTCACTTCAAAATGAAGCTCTTGGGAGGGTTTTTGAATTTCCATGTTCGAAACCAAAAACCACAATGCTTGACTTCATGAAACAAAGTTTAGGGTTATGGGTAGATACATGCATGATTTTTCTTGTTTGAATATGTCTAGAACTTGTTTATCAACTTAATTGAATGCCTACTATATAACATAAGAAGACCTTTTTTGTATTTTTTAAATTTTTATACCCATTTGAATCTTGGTCAAATCCTAGGTTTCACCAAGATTTGAATAAGTTTAAAACATGAATATGAAAAAGTAAGCATGCATGTATGCTTCTTAATTAATCACTTCGAAATGAAGCTCTTGGGAGGGTTTTTGAAATTTCCATGTTTGAAACCAAAAACCACATATCTTCATGCATGCGCTTGACTTCATGAGACAGAGTTTAGTGTTAGGGGGTAGATACATGATTTCTCTCGTTTGAATATGTTTGAAACCAAAAACCACATATCTCTGGTTTGCCCGCACTTAGAAATGATATTTGCATCACTTATCATATGTTTGCCCATTTGAATCTTGTCAAATCCTAGATTTGACCAAGATAATTTAAACAAGTTTAAAACATGAAAATGAAAAGGCAAGCTTGTATCCTTCTTAGTCACTCTAAAATGAAGTTTGGGGAGGTTTTTGAAATTTCCATGCTTGAAACCAAAAAACCACTTCTCTTCATGCTTGACTTCATAAAGACAGAGTTTTTGGGGATATATAGGGGTAGATACATGATTTTTCTGGTTTGATATGTCTAGACCTTGTTTATCAACTTAATTGAATGCTTACTATATGACATAAGAAGACTATGTGCCTTGATTTTACATTTTTTTAAATTATGCCCATTTGAATCTTGGTCAAATCCTAGGTTTGACCATGATTTAAACAAGTTTAAAACATGAATATGAAAATTAAGCATGTATCCTTCGTAGTCACTCCAAAATGAAGCTCTTGAGAGGGTTTTTGAAATTTCCATGTTTGAAACCAAAAAACCACGTACTTCTCTTCATGCATGCTTGACTTCATAAGACAGAGTTTAGGGCTAGGGTAGCTAGATACATGATGTTTCTGGTTTGAATATGTCTAGACCTTGTTTATCAACTTAATTGAATGCTTACTATATGACATAAGAAGACTACGTGCCTTGGTTTTTCATTTATTTTCATTTATTTTGAATTTTTATGCCCATTTGAATCTTGGTCAAATCCTAGGTTTGACCATGATTTAAACTAGTTTAAAACATAAATATGAAAAATTAAGTATCTATCCTTCTTAGCCACTCCAAAATGAAGCTCTTGGGAGGGTTTTTGAAATTTCCATGATTGAAACCAAAAACCACTTCTCTTCATGCTTGACTTCATAAGTCAGGGTTTAGGGATATATATATATATAGGGGGTACATGCATGATTTTTCTGGTTGGAATATGTCTAGAACTTGTTTTTCAACTTGAGCTTATCTAGAGCTTGTTTTTAAATTTTTTATACCCATTTGATTCTTCATCAAATCCTAGGTTTGTTGACCTAGATTTGAACAAGTTTAAAACATGAATATGAAAAGGTAAGCATGTATGCTTCTTAATTAGTCACTCCAAAATGAAGCTCTTGGGAGGGTTTTTGAAATTTCCATGATTTAAACCAAAAACCACTTCTCTTCGTGCTTGACTTCATAAGTTAGGGTTTAGGGATATATAGGGGGTAGATACATCATGATTTTTCTGGTTTGAATATGTCTAGAGCTTGTTTATCAACTTAATTGAATGCTTACTATATGACATAAGAAGACTATGTGCCTTGATATTTCATTTTTTTTAATTATGCCCTTTTGAATATTGGTCAAAACCTAGGTTTGACAAAGATTTAAAAAAGATTAAAACATGAAAATGAAAAAGTAAGCCTTGATCCTTCTTATTAACTCCAAAATGAAGGTTTTTGGGAGGGTTTTTGAAATATCCATGTTTGAAACCCAAAACCACTTCTCTTCGTGCAGAGTTTAGGGTTAGGGGTAGCTAGCTAGACACCTGAATTTTCTGGTTTGATATGTCTAGACCTTGTTTATCAACTTAATTGAATGCTTACTATATGACATAAGAAGACTATGTGCCTTGATTTTACATTTTTTTAAAAATTATGCCCATTTGAATCTTGGTCAAATCCTAGGTTTGACCATGATTTAAACAAGTTTGTTTATCAACTTGAATGCTTGCTATATGACATCAGAAGACTATGTGTTTGGTTTTTGTTTTTTGAATTTGTTATGCCCATTTGAATCTTAGCTAGTCAAATCCTAGGTTTGAATATATATGTCTAGACCTTGTATATCAACTTGAATGCTTACTATACATATGACATAAGAATGTTATGTGCTTTGGTTTTTCATTCTTTTCATTTTTTCTGAATTTTTAGGGCCATTTGAATCTTGGTCAAATCCTTGGTTTGACCAAGATTTAAACAAATTTAAAACATGAAAATGAAAAGGGAAGTCTGTATCCTTCTTAGTCACTCTAAAATGAAGCTTTTGGGATGTTCTTTAAATTTCAATGTTTGAAACCCAAAACGACTTCCCTTCATGCTAGACTTCATAAGATCGACAGGGGGTAGATACATGATTTGTCTGGTTTGGATATATCTAGACCTTGTTTATCAACTTGATTGCTTACGATATGACATAAGAAGACTATGTGATTTGGTTTTTCATTTTTCTGATTTTTTTGAATTTTGTGCCCACCCATTTGTATCTTCGTCAAATCCTAGGTTTGACCAAGATAATTTAAACAAGTTTAAAACATGAAAATGTAAAGGGAAGCATGTATCCTTCTTAGTCACTCTAAAATGAAGCTTTTGGGAGGTTTTTGAAATTTCGATGTTTGAAACCCAAAACCACTTCTCTTCACACGCTTGACTTCATAAGACAGAGTTTAGGGGTTAGGGGTATAGATACATGATTTGTCTGGTTTGAATATGTCTAGACCTTGTTTATCAACTTGAATGCTTACTATATGACATAAGAAGACTATGTGATTTGGTTTTTCATTTTTCTGTTTTTTAATTATTTTTCTGCCCATTTGAATCTTGGTCAAATCCTAGGTTTGAACAAGATTTAGACAAGTTTAACACGTGAAATTAAACGAATAAGTAAGCATTGATCCTTCTTAGTCACTCCAAAATGTACCAATTGATAGTGTTAACTTTGCTTCATGGAAAAAATAATGTCATGTAAATGAGTTAACTTGGATTTCCTACCCTTGAATCCATAGGAAACTTTGTTCTAATGCACTATTATAATCAACCGAGTTTTTACACCAACAGGTCTGTCACTTACGTGTGGTGCCCACGCGTGAGGTCCCACACTTGAGTGAGCACAAGTCACGTGCAATAGGTACGCCAACTCCCAGCCATCTTCTTTGTCAAGAGAAGACGCATCAGGATGCGTATTGGAAGTCTGTGGGTCCTTCTGGATCCTTCGGTTGTCCCTCTCACAAAAAAACAAATCTCTCTCATTCTCGGCCTCGCTCGACTCGCTCGCTCGCTCGCTCGCTCGCACCTCCTGCGCACTGACAAACCCTGCACAACAGTCAACATCATCATCATCACCCGAAAAAGGGAAGACACCATAATGCTCTGCCTTTTTTCTCTCCTTCCGAGTGATCCCTCTTCCTCCGAGTTTCACTCGACGGGCAAACGCACATCTGCAGCATAGTAATAATAAAAAGGTAGAAAAATCGATATACGAATCTATAATTAAATAGGTTAAACTAGGGTTTTGCCCAGTACTACAGATCAAGGTTCAAAAAATCCAACTACGGGGTTCGAACAACACGATTCTAATCCAAGAACTTTTTCGACCTCATCCAAGTGGCCTCAAACTATAGGGTTAGCATCTAGTGCAGTATGTGTGAAAATGTATGCACTATGTGTGCTATAACTTGTATGTCTTTCAAATTTGAACCAACTTTGAATAAGTTTGAAATATTTGAAATGGGGCTTTTGGCTTAAACGTTTGAAACTCAAAACGATTCTCTTCATGCTAGACTTCATAAGACCGAGTTTAGGGTTAGGGGTAGATACATGATTTGTCTGGTTTGAATATGTCTAAACCTTGTTTATCAACTTTAATGCTAACTTCTCAGTCACTCTAAAATGAAGTTTTTGGAGGTTTTTGAAATTTCCATCTTTGAAACCCAAAACCACTTCTCTTCATGCTTGACTTCATAAGAAAAAGTTTAGGGTTAGGGGGTATAGATACATGATTTGTATGGTTTGAATATGTCCAAACCTTGTTTATCAACTTGAATATGCTTACTATATGACATAAGAAGACTATGTACTTTGGTTTTTAAATTTTCTGACTTTTTTAATTTTCTGCGCATTTGAATCATATCTTGGTCAAATCCTAGGTTTCACCAAGATTTAGACAAGTTTAACACGTGAAAACGAGTAAGTAAGCATGGATCCTTCTTAGTCACTCTAAAATGAAGCTTTTGGGATGTTCTTGAAATTTCCATGTTTGAAACCCAAAACCACTTCTCTTCATGATTGACTTCCATAAGATCGACAGATCAGTTTAGGGTTAGGGGTAGATATATACATGATTTTTTGGTTTGAATATGTCTAGACCTTGTTTATCAACTTGAATGCTTACTATACATATGACATAAGAATGCTATGTGTGCTTTGGTTTTTCATTCTCTTTTTGATTTTTTTCTAAATTTTTAGGCCCATTTGAATCTTGGTCAAATCCTTGGTTTGACCAAGATTTAAACAAGTTTAAAACATGAAAATGAAAAGGGAAGTCAGTATCCTTCGTAGTCACTCTAAAATGGAGAAGCTTTTGGGATGTTCTTGTAATTTCTATGTTTGAAACCGAAAACGAGTTCCCTTCACATGCTAGTAGACTAGCTTCATAAGATCGACAGGCCGGGGGTAGATACATGATTTGTCTGGTTTGGATATATCTAGACCTTGTTTATCAACTTTAATGCTTACTATATGACATATATAAGAAAACTATTGCTTTGGTTTTTCCTTTTTCTGTTTTTTATTTATTTTGATGCCCATTTGAATCATGTCGAATCCTAGGTTTGACCAAGATAATTTAAACAAGTTTAAAACATGAAAATGAAAAGGGAAGCATGTATCCTTCTTAGTCACTCTAAAATGAAGCTTTTGGGAGGTTTTTGAAATTTCCATGTTTGAAACCCAAAACCACTTCTCTTCACATGCTTGACTTCATAAGACAGAGTTTAGGGGGTTAGGGGTATAGATACATGATTTGTCTGGTTGAATATGTCTAGACCTTGTTTATCAACTTTAATGCTTACTATATGACATAAGAAAACTATTGCTTTGGTTTTTCTTTTTCTGATTTTTTTGAATTTTGATGCCCATTTGAATCTTGTCAAATTCTAGGTTTGACCAAGATTTAAACAAGTTTAAAACATGAAAATGAAAAGGGAAGCATGCAACCTTCTCAGTCACTCTAAAATGAAGTTTTTGGGAGGTTTTTGATATTTCCATGTTTGAAACCCGAAACCACTTCTCTTCATGCTTGACTTCATAAGACAGAGTTTAGGGTTAGGGGTAGATACATGATTTGTGTATGGGTTGAATATGTCCAAACCTTGTTTATCAACTTGAATATGCTTATGTGCTTTGGTTTTTTATTTTTCTGATTTTTTTGAATTTTATGCCCATAAATCTTGGTCAAATCCTAGGTTTGACCAGGATTTAAACAAGTTTAAAACATGAAATGAAAAGATAAGCCTGGATCCTTCTTAGTCACTCTAAAATGAAGCTTTTGGGAGGTTCTTGAAATTTCCATATTTGAAACCCAAAACCACTTCTCTACATGATTGACTTCATAAGACATAGTTTAATTAGAGTTTTAGGGGTAGATATATACATGATTTTTCTGGTTTGAATATATATGTCTAGACCTTGTTTATCAACTTGAATGCATGCTTACTATACATATGACATAAGAATGCTATATATGTGCTTTGGTTTTTCATTCTTTTGATTTTTTTCTGAATTTTTAGGGCCATTTGAATCTTGCATGGTTAAACTTGGGTTTTGCCCAGTTCTAAAGATCAAGGGTTCAAAAAAATCCAACTACGGGGTTCGAACAACACGATTCTAATCCAAGAATTTTTTCGACCTCATCCAAATGGCCTCAAACTATAGGGTTAGCATCTAGTGCAGTATGTGTGAAAATGTATGCACTATGTGTGCTATAACTTGTATGTCTTTCAAATTAAGTTGATAAACAAGGTCTAGACATATTCAAACCAGAATATTATACTGCATTAGTACAAAAAGTTTCCTATGGATTCATCAAGGGTAGTAAAGCCAAGTTAACTCATTGTCATGACTAAGAAGGATCCATGCTTACTTTTTCATTTTCATGTTTTAAACTTGTTTAAATCTTGGTCAAACCTAGGATTTGACCAAGATTCAAATGGTCATAAAAAATCAAACAAAATCAAGAAAATCAAAAACCAAACCACATAGTCTTCTTATGTAATATACTAAGCATTCAAGTTGATCAACGAAGTCTAGACATATTCAAACCAGAAAAATCATGTATCTACCCCCTAACCCTAAACGTTGTCTTATGAAGTCAAGCATGAAGAGAAGAAGTGGTTTTGGGTTTCAAACATGGAAATTTCAAAAACCCACCCAAAAGCTTCATTTTGGAGTGACTAAGAAGGATCCAAGCTTACTTTTTCATTTTCATGTTTCAAACTTGTTTAAATCTTTGTCAAACCTAGGATTTGACCAAGATTCAAATGGGCATAAAAATTCAAAAAAGAAATCAAAAAAATGAAACACCAAAGCACATAAACTTCTTATGTCATATAGTAATTAAGCATTCATGTTGATCAACAAAGTCTATATATATTTAAACAATAAAAATCATGTATATATACCCCCAAACCCAAAACCACTTCTCTTCACATGCTTGACTTCATAAGACAGAGTTTAGGGGTTAGGGGTATAGATACATGATTTGTCTGGTTTGAATATGTCTAGACCTTGTTTATCAACTTGAATGCTTACTATGTGATTTGGTTTTTCATTTTTCTGTTTTTTAATTATTTTTCTGCCCATTTGAATCTTGGTCAAATCCTAGGTTTGAACAAGATTTAGACAAGTTTAACACGTGAAATTAAACGAATAAGTAAGCATTGATCCTTCTTAGTCACTCCAAAATGTACCAATTGATAGTGTTAACTTTGCTTCATGGAAAAAATAATGTCATGTAAATGAGTTAACTTGGATTTCCTACCCTTGAATCCATAGGAAACTTTGTTCTAATGCACTATAATAATCAACCGAGTTTTTACACCAACAGGTCTGTCACTTACGTGTGGTGCCCACGCGTGAGGTCCCACACTTGAGTGAGCACAAGTCACGTGCAATAGGTACGCCAACTCCCAGCCATCTTCTTTGTCAAGAGAAGACGCATCAGGATGCGTATTGGAAGTCTGTGGGTCCTTCTGGATCCTTCGGTTGTCCCTCTCACAAAAAAAACAAATCTCTCTCATTCTCGGCCTCGCTCGACTCGCTCGCTCGCTCGCTCGCACCTCCTGCGCACTGACAAACCCTGCACAACAGTCAACATCACCAGAAAAAGAATATACACCATCAATAAGAGGGGCCCCGTGACTGCTCTCCCTTCTTCTCCTTCCGAGTGATTCCTCTTCCTCCGAGTTTCACTCGACGGGCAAACACACATGTGCTGCATAGTAATAATAAAAAAGTAAAAGAATCGACTACGAATCTATTATTAAATAGGTTATAAACTAGGGTTTTCCCCAGTACTACAGATCAAGTTGAAAAAAAAATCCAACTACGGGGTTTGATTTTGGCCTACAAATAAAAAATTAAATAAGTTGAACTAGTATTCCTCTAAAAAATCATTTTGGTTTGCATTGTTTGATAATTTTCATAGCTAGAGTGCATCACAATTTTTTGATTTCATGCTTTGCTTTGCCAATTTTGATTTTTTCTAACCACCTTCTCTTTGATTTCAAATTTAGGTCAAACTATCGATGCCTACTATGTGTTCTACTTGAATTGGATGCAGCATGCGCACATGATATGTTTTGCCATTGTTTTGGGCTTCCACACATCTTGGGGCATCCAAGTATTTAAGTTACCTTGTTTTTTAATTGTAATTCATGTACCCTTTCCTCCCAATTAAATTTTGGTTTTACATTTTTAATTTTTTTAAATTTTTATGCCCATTCTGATGTCATATAGTTAGCATTTAAGTTGATAAACAAGGTCTGGACATATTCAAACCAAAAAATCATGTATCTACCCCCTAACGCTAAACTCTGTCATATGAAGTCAAGCATATGAAGAGAAGTGGTTTTGGGTTTCAAACATGGAAATTTCCATGCTTGAAACCAAAAACCACTTCTCTTCATGCATGCTTGACTTCATAAGACAGAGTTTAGGGTTAGGTGGTAGATACATGATTTTCCTGGTTTGAATATGTTTAGACCTTGTTTATCAAATTAATTGAATGCTTACTATATAACATAAGAGAAGACCTTGTTTTTTTTGAATTTTTATACCCATTCGAATCTTTGTCAAATCCTTGGTTCCACCAAGATTTGAATAAGTTAAAAACATGAATATGAAAAAGTAAGCATGTATGCTTCTTAGTCACTTCAAAATGAAGCTCTTGGGAGGGTTTTTGAATTTCCATGTTCGAAACCAAAAACCACAATGCTTGACTTCATGAAACAAAGTTTAGGGTTATGGGTAGATACATGCATGATTTTTCTTGTTTGAATATGTCTAGAACTTGTTTATCAACTTAATTGAATGCCTACTATATAACATAAGAAGACCTTTTTTGTATTTTTTAAATTTTTATACCCATTTGAATCTTGGTCAAATCCTAGGTTTCACCAAGATTTGAATAAGTTTAAAACATGAATATGAAAAAGTAAGCATGCATGTATGCTTCTTAATTAATCACTTCGAAATGAAGCTCTTGGGAGGGTTTTTGAAATTTCCATGTTTGAAACCAAAAACCACATATCTTCATGCATGCGCTTGACTTCATGAGACAGAGTTTAGTGTTAGGGGGTAGATACATGATTTCTCTCGTTTGAATATGTTTGAAACCAAAAACCACATATCTCTGGTTTGCCCGCACTTAGAAATGATATTTGCATCACTTATCATATGTTTGCCCATTTGAATCTTGTCAAATCCTAGATTTGACCAAGATAATTTAAACAAGTTTAAAACATGAAAATGAAAAGGCAAGCTTGTATCCTTCTTAGTCACTCTAAAATGAAGTTTGGGGAGGTTTTTGAAATTTCCATGCTTGAAACCAAAAACCACTTCTCTTCATGCTTGACTTCATAAAGACAGAGTTTTTGGGGATATATAGGGGTAGATACATGATTTTTCTGGTTTGATATGTCTAGACCTTGTTTATCAACTTAATTGAATGCTTACTATATGACATAAGAAGACTATGTGCCTTGATTTTACATTTTTTAAAATTATGCCCATTTGAATCTTGGTCAAATCCTAGGTTTGACCATGATTTAAACAAGTTTAAAACATGAATATGAAAATTAAGCATGTATCCTTCGTAGTCACTCCAAAATGAAGCTCTTGAGAGGGTTTTTGAAATTTCCATGTTTGAAACCAAAAAACCACGTACTTCTCTTCATGCATGCTTGACTTCATAAGACAGAGTTTAGGGCTAGGGTAGCTAGATACATGATGTTTCTGGTTTGAATATGTCTAGACCTTGTTTATCAACTTAATTGAATGCTTACTATATGACATAAGAAGACTACGTGCCTTGGTTTTTCATTTATTTTCATTTATTTTGAATTTTTATGCCCATTTGAATCTTGGTCAAATCCTAGGTTTGACCATGATTTAAACTAGTTTAAAACATAAATATGAAAAATTAAGTATCTATCCTTCTTAGCCACTCCAAAATGAAGCTCTTGGGAGGGTTTTTGAAATTTCCATGATTGAAACCAAAAACCACTTCTCTTCATGCTTGACTTCATAAGTCAGGGTTTAGGGATATATATATATAGGGGGTACATGCATGATTTTTCTGGTTGGAATATGTCTAGAACTTGTTTTTCAACTTGAGCTTATCTAGAGCTTGTTTTTAAATTTTTTATACCCATTTGATTCTTCATCAAATCCTAGGTTTGTTGACCTAGATTTGAACAAGTTTAAAACATGAATATGAAAAGGTAAGCATGTATGCTTCTTAATTAGTCACTCCAAAATGAAGCTCTTGGGAGGGTTTTTGAAATTTCCATGATTTAAACCAAAAACCACTTCTCTTCGTGCTTGACTTCATAAGTTAGGGTTTAGGGATATATAGGGGGTAGATACATCATGATTTTTCTGGTTTGAATATGTCTAGAGCTTGTTTATCAACTTAATTGAATGCTTACTATATGACATAAGAAGACTATGTGCCTTGATATTTCATTTTTTTTTAATTATGCCCTTTTGAATATTGGTCAAAACCTAGGTTTGACAAAGATTTAAAAAAGATTAAAACATGAAAATGAAAAAGTAAGCCTTGATCCTTCTTATTAACTCCAAAATGAAGGTTTTTGGGAGGGTTTTTGAAATATCCATGTTTGAAACCCAAAACCACTTCTCTTCGTGCAGAGTTTAGGGTTAGGGGTAGCTAGCTAGACACCTGAATTTTCTGGTTTGATATGTCTAGACCTTGTTTATCAACTTAATTGAATGCTTACTATATGACATAAGAAGACTATGTGCCTTGATTTTACATTTTTTAAATTATGCCCATTTGAATCTTGGTCAAATCCTAGGTTTGACCATGATTTAAACAAGTTTGTTTATCAACTTGAATGCTTGCTATATGACATCAGAAGACTATGTGTTTGGTTTTTGTTTTTTGAATTTGTTATGCCCATTTGAATCTTAGCTAGTCAAATCCTAGGTTTGAATATATATGTCTAGACCTTGTATATCAACTTGAATGCTTACTATACATATGACATAAGAATGTTATGTGCTTTGGTTTTTCATTCTTTTCATTTTTTCTGAATTTTTAGGGCCATTTGAATCTTGGTCAAATCCTTGGTTTGACCAAGATTTAAACAAATTTAAAACATGAAAATGAAAAGGGAAGTCTGTATCCTTCTTAGTCACTCTAAAATGAAGCTTTTGGGATGTTCTTTAAATTTCAATGTTTGAAACCCAAAACGACTTCCCTTCATGCTAGACTTCATAAGATCGACAGGGGGTAGATACATGATTTGTCTGGTTTGGATATATCTAGACCTTGTTTATCAACTTGATTGCTTACGATATGACATAAGAAGACTATGTGATTTGGTTTTTCATTTTTCTGATTTTTTTGAATTTTGTGCCCACCCATTTGTATCTTCGTCAAATCCTAGGTTTGACCAAGATAATTTAAACAAGTTTAAAACATGAAAATGTAAAGGGAAGCATGTATCCTTCTTAGTCACTCTAAAATGAAGCTTTTGGGAGGTTTTTGAAATTTCGATGTTTGAAACCCAAAACCACTTCTCTTCACACGCTTGACTTCATAAGACAGAGTTTAGGGGTTAGGGGTATAGATACATGATTTGTCTGGTTTGAATATGTCTAGACCTTGTTTATCAACTTGAATGCTTACTATATGACATAAGAAGACTATGTGATTTGGTTTTTCATTTTTCTGTTTTTTAATTATTTTTCTGCCCATTTGAATCTTGGTCAAATCCTAGGTTTGAACAAGATTTAGACAAGTTTAACACGTGAAATTAAACGAATAAGTAAGCATTGATCCTTCTTAGTCACTCCAAAATGTACCAATTGATAGTGTTAACTTTGCTTCATGGAAAAAATAATGTCATGTAAATGAGTTAACTTGGATTTCCTACCCTTGAATCCATAGGAAACTTTGTTCTAATGCACTATTATAATCAACCGAGTTTTTACACCAACAGGTCTGTCACTTACGTGTGGTGCCCACGCGTGAGGTCCCACACTTGAGTGAGCACAAGTCACGTGCAATAGGTACGCCAACTCCCAGCCATCTTCTTTGTCAAGAGAAGACGCATCAGGATGCGTATTGGAAGTCTGTGGGTCCTTCTGGATCCTTCGGTTGTCCCTCTCACACAAAAAAACAAATCTCTCTCATTCTCGGCCTCGCTCGACTCGCTCGCTCGCTCGCTCGCTCGCACCTCCTGCGCACTGACAAACCCTGCACAACAGTCAACATCATCATCATCACCCGAAAAAGGGAAGACACCATAATGCTCTCCCTTTTTCTCTCCTTCCGAGTGATCCCTCTTCCTCCGAGTTTCACTCGACGGGCAAACGCACATCTGCAGCATAGTAATAATAAAAAGGTAGAAAAATCGATATACGAATCTATAATTAAATAGGTTAAACTAGGGTTTTGCCCTGTACTACAGATCAAGGTTCAAAAAAATCCAACTACGGGGTTCGAACAACACGATTCTAATCCAAGAACTTTTTCGACCTCATCCAAGTGGCCTCAAACTATAGGGTTAGCATCTAGTGCAGTATGTGTGAAAATGTATGCACTATGTGTGCTATAACTTGTATGTCTTTCAAATTTGAACCAACTTTGAATAAGTTTGAAATATTTGAAATGGGGCTTTTGGCTTAAACGTTTGAAACTCAAAACGATTCTCTTCATGCTAGACTTCATAAGACCGAGTTTAGGGTTAGGGGTAGATACATGATTTGTCTGGTTTGAATATGTCTAAACCTTGTTTATCAACTTTAATGCTAACTTCTCAGTCACTCTAAAATGAAGTTTTTGGAGGTTTTTGAAATTTCCATCTTTGAAACCCAAAACCACTTCTCTTCATGCTTGACTTCATAAGAAAAAGTTTAGGGTTAGGGGGTATAGATACATGATTTGTATGGTTTGAATATGTCCAAACCTTGTTTATCAACTTGAATATGCTTACTATATGACATAAGAAGACTATGTACTTTGGTTTTTAATTTTTCTGACTTTTTTAATTTTCTGCGCATTTGAATCATATCTTGGTCAAATCCTAGGTTTCACCAAGATTTAGACAAGTTTAACACGTGCAAACGAGTAAGTAAGCATGGATCCTTCTTAGTCACTCTAAAATGAAGCTTTTGGGATGTTCTTGAAATTTCCATGTTTGAAACCCAAAACCACTTCTCTTCATGATTGACTTCCATAAGATCGACAGATCAGTTTAGGGTTAGGGGTAGATATATACATGATTTTTTGGTTTGAATATGTCTAGACCTTGTTTATCAACTTGAATGCTTACTATATATGACATAAGAATGCTATGTGCTTTGGTTTTTCATTCTCTTTTGATTTTTTTCTAAATTTTTAGGCCCATTTGAATCTTGGTCAAATCCTTGGTTTGACCAAGATTTAAACAAGTTTAAAACATGTGCCTTGATTTTCCATTTTTTGTTTTTTCTGAATATTTATGCCCATTTGAATCTTGGTCAAATCCTAGGTTTGACCATGATTTAAACAAGTTTAATAAACATGAATATGAAATTTCCATGATTTATACCAAAAACCACTTCTCTTCATGCTTGACTTCATAAGTTAGGGTTTAGGGATATATAGGGGGTAGATTCATCATGATTTTTCTGGGTTGAATATGTCCATAGCTTGTTTATCAACTTAATTGAATGCTTACTATATGACATATATAAGAAGACTATGTGCCTTGATTTTTCATTTTTTTAAATTATGCCCATTTGAATCTTGGTCAAATCCTAGGTTTGAGCAAGATTTAAACAAGATTAAAACATGAAAATGAAAAATTAAGCCTTGATCCTTCTTATTCACTCCAAAATGAAGCTTTTGGGAGGGTTTTTGAGATATCCAGGTTTGAAACCCAAAACCACTTCTCTTCATGCATAGTTTAGGGTTAGGTGTAGATACATGAATTTTTGGTTTATAGTAAGCATTCAAGTTGATAAACAAGGTTTAGACATATTCAAACTAGAAAAATCATGTATATACCCCCTAAGGCTAAACTCTGTGATATATATGAAGTCAAGCATATAAGAGGAATGGTTTTGGGTTTCAAACATGGAAAATTCAAAACCCTCCCAAAAGCTTCATTTTTTGAGTGAATAAGAAGGATCCAGGCTTACTTTTTCATTTTCATGTTACTGACTTGTTTAATTCTTGGTCAAACCTAGGATTTGACCAAGATTCAAATAGGCATAAAAATTCAATAAAGAATTCAAAATGAAAAACCAAAGCACATAATTAAGCTTCTTAAGTTATAGTAAGCATTCATGTTGATCAAGAGAGTCTATACATATTTAAACATTACAAATCATGTATATACCCCAACCCTAAACTCTGTCTAATGAAGTCAAGGACGAAGAGTTTTTTTTTTTTTGAATTTTTATGCCCATTTGAATCTTGGTCAAATCCTTGCAGGTTTGACCAATATTTAAACAAGTTTAAAACATGAAAATGAAAAGTAAGTGTGGATCCTTCTTATTCACTCCAAAATGAAGCTTTTGGGAGGTTTTTTTAAATTTCCATGTTCGAAACCCAAAATGATATCTCTCCGTGCTTTACTTCATAAGACAAAGTTTAGGGGTAGGGGGTAGATACATGATTTTTCTGGTTTGAATATGTCTAGACCTTGTTTATCAACTTGAATGCTTATTATGTGACATCAAAAGACTATGTGTTTAGTTTTTTTTTGAATTTGTTATGCCCATTTGAATCTTGGTCAAATCCTAGGTTTGACCAAGATTTAAACCAGTTTAAAACATGAAAATGAAAAGTAAGCCTGGATTCTTCTTAGTCCCTCCAAAATGAAGCTTTTGGGAGGTTTTTTAAATTTCCATGTTTGAAACCCAAAACCACTCCTCTTAATGCTTGACTTCATAAGACAGAGTTTAGGGTTAGGGGCCAAGTATATACATGATTTTTCTTGTTTAAATATGTCTAGACTTTGTTTATCAACTTGAATGCTTACTATATGACATCAAAAGACTATGTGTTTGGTTTTGATTTTTTTGAATTTGTTATGTCCATTTGAATCTTGGTCAAATCCTAGGTTTGACCAAGATTTAAACCAATTTAAAACATGAAAATGAAAATGAAAGCCTGGATTCTTCTTAGTCACTCCAAAATGAAGCTTTTGGGAGTTTTTTCAATTTCCAATGTTTGAAACCCAAAACCACTTTTCTTCATGCTTGACTTCATAAGACAGAGTTTAGGGTTAGGGGGTATATACAATATTTTTCTGGTTTGAATATGTCTAGACTTCGTTGATCAACTGTAATGCTTACTATATGACATAAGAAGCTTATGTGCTTTGGTTTTTTTTTTGATTTCTTTTTTGAATTTTTATGCCCACTTGAATCCTGGTCAGATCCTTTGTTTGACCAAGATTTAAACAAGTTAAAACATGAAAATGAAAAAGTAAGCCTGGCTCCTTCTTAGTCATGAAAATGAGTTAACTTGGCTTTCCAACCCTTGAATCCATAGGAAACTTTGTACTAATGCAGTATAATAATCACTCGAGTTTTTACACCAACAGGTCTGTCACTTACGTGTGGTGCCCATGCGTGAGGTCCCAAACTTCAGTGAGCACAAGTCACATGCGGTAGGCAGGCAAAATACCCGATCAATCCGGGCGGTGGCTGTTAAGGACCCGATCGCATTTCTTGCTTTCAGACTGGGGTCTACCATGTAAGAAGTTTGTTCCTTTTGGATGCATCACTCGTATTTGCAAGTTTTTTGGGGGTCCCGCAAATTCAGGGTAGCATCATGCCCCCCTTCCCACGCCAACACAAACAGAGTTCAACACAACCTAATTAAGCAAGGTTCAACACAGACATAGTTCAACAACCCCTAATTAAGCTAATAGGTTCACCACAAACGCTGCTGAGCAGCAAACATAAACAGAGTTCAACAAAAGATGCTGCTTTTGAAGCAGTAGGAGAGACAAACATGCACAACAGTTACGGAGTATATTTACCATCTTCTTCCTGGTCCCGCTTCTTCTGCTTCTTGCTGCCCATACCTTTAATCTTTGGTGGCTTGGGCTTGGGAGGAGGCACACGACCGGTCTCGATAGCTTGGTTCAATTTCTTCCTTAGGAATAGCCCATATGCCATGTGGTTGGCTATGAAGCCGGATCGGTTAACAGTTTCCCCAACTTTGAGACAGCCGGACCCACCGGCTTCGGCATGCTGCAGGACGCTTCGAAAGTCAACCTTTATGCTCTTTGTGCAGAAGGGGCAGCTGTTCCTGGCACCAGTCCAGGGTTCACTCCAATACTTGTCGAACTTCCCCGCCTTAAGCTTGTTGAGAGTGGCCCTGGCCTTCCTATGACGCGACTCGACATCGCTGTCAACCTCATCAGTAGCAACCTGATACATGCCAAATAAACAGGTGAAGCAAATATGTAGCAGTTGCAACTAATAATGAATATGAATCTAAAAAGATTCTGACGCTAATTCAAAACCCTATAGCGCAAAAAAAAGAGGGAGAGACCATAGAGCAAATCGATACAGGGCTATGTTAAATAAGGGAGAGAGGTGAATCGGATGTGAAGCAAATATGTAGCAGTTGCAACTAATACTGAATATGAATCTAAAAAGATTCTGACGCTAATTCAAAACGCTATAGCGCAAAAAAAAGAGGGAGAGACCATAGCGCAAATCGATACAGGGCTATGTTGAATAAGGGAGAGAGGTGAATCGGAACATACTTCCTCCCCCTCGTCGACGATATTCTCGTCGAAGGTCGGCGGCGGCGGTTCAAAGATGAGTTCAACCTCGTCCTCGTCATCTAGGGGATGCTTCCCAAGAGAGTGGACCCATCTACCAACAGCATCAGATGCCGATGAGCGACCGATGGCCCGACCTTCGGCAATGGCCTCCGCTTCGTCTTTGGCATCCGCTGCGGCAATGATCGCCGCCGTTGCGGCCATGCGTGCTGCGGTCGCGGCTCTGCACGCCTCCTCTGCGGCTAAGGCCAGCCGCGCGGCTTTCGCTTTCGCTGCGTTGACGGCGTCGGTTGGGCTCTCCATCGGTGGAATGGGAAGGGGAAGTGAAGAGAGGGTTTTTTCCTAGTCCGTGGAGAGAGGGAGAAGTGTGGACGTGAAATGGATAACTGACGATATTTCAAGATTTGGGAGACATAGCACGAACCGGCAGATGACAGCGCGTGGGTGCATTACCTCATACTGCCTCTGTCCTAGAAAGAGCGTACGTGTGGGTTTTCAAGGCATATTAAGGATTTTATTATTACATTGGGAAACTGTCATCGACCATCACTTTCCTCTTCAACTTTTCCACCTCCAATGATCTAAATGCATGTAGTAAATAAGAAAACCATATTATGCTAAATACTACTACCTCCATCCCAAAGCGTAAGGCTTATATTATTTTTAGAAGCTCAAACTATGTCAAGGTAAACTAAGATTTTACCAAAAATCATTATCATGCAAAATACAAAATTAATATCAATACATAGACAACGATTTTTTTTGGTATGGTATCTACAAAATATTATATTAGTTGATAGATTGTTCTAAATTTTCGTCAACCTTTACTTGCTTTGACTCTTAAAAAAAGACTTAAGCTTTGTGATGGAGGTAGTACGTACTAGTCGTGAAGAAACTATATCCCTCGTGATGAGAAAGAAATATTTTTTACTACCACTCTTTTGTGGACAAATTTTGAAGTGCATTGCAAAACGAGAAGTACACTCTTTTATGGACAAATTTTAACTCTACACCCATTATTTCAGGATGGAGGGAGTATAACCCAACTTGTTTTTTTCTTCTGGGCACTACACTGCTTTTTCCCTGTGCAATGCTTGGTTCTACCCTTTTTCTCAATGTAATGGTCACTTTAAGTCATTTTTTCCCACACACATTTATTTTGTACTTCTCTACAGTGTTGACCGTGCTACTACTATTTGTGTTAGTGCGCCAAAAACAAAATGTTATTTTTTAAGTGCCAAATTAATCTAGGGCGTTGGTTGTGAATCGGTGAACAAAAAAGAGATAGCCCAAAAGAGGAACACACCAAGGTACAAAAACTAGTATATATGCATGTTTCTATGTACATATATATGACCCTGGGTTTGTAGATAAAAAAACATTCATATATGCGCTTACTATTAATATACATAAGTTTATGCTGATTCTCTTGGTTTAGGTATATATATGGTTAGGCATCACTACTAATTCAGAAAAAAACAAAAATGTAACTCTTCAAGTGAAGTCATTTTAAGTGACCTAACAACTAAAATTCATATATAGGATTTGTATAGGAATTATGTAGGATTTAGATCACATGTGAATTTTCCCCACACTAGTTGTTTGATTCATAGGAACATATCCTATAGGAATCTTGCAGTGCAAATCCTATAAGAATAAAACATTAGGTCATACCTCATGGAAAATTTCCTTTGGCACAATCAAACACAACTCATCTTCCTATATGATTCAACTAGCCATTAAATCTCAATCCTATGTTTTCCATATTTCTATGGTTTTCCCATCCTATGAATCAAAGGAGCCTTAGGGCTTATATCTTTTTTTAGAAAGGCAAACTATGTTAAGATTGGCCAAGTTTTACGAAAAACCTTTAACATGCAAAATACAAAGTTGAGTCATTTCGTTTGAATCGGAGGGAGTACATTTGACGTTATGGTACTATTTGACAGCTGCTTGGCACTGTATTTTTTTTCGAACCAAACTTCCCCCTTCATGAAGCTTTTATTTTAGCTTCAGTGACTTGATACATCCATATATCTAGACAAAGTTGAGTCAATTCATTTGAATCAGAGGGAGTACATTTGACTATATGGGTATTGTTTGACAACTGCTTGGCACTGTCTTCTTTTTTGAACCAAACTGCCCCCTTCACGAAGCTTTTATTTTGGGATAGAGCTTCACTGACTTGATACTTCCAAGTTTCACAGTGACTTGGTGCCACCATCCACCATCCATCTCAGATCCAATGTATGCGATCGACTTAGAATTTAAACTAAATAATTATTATAATTGCTCAGAAATATTTCAAGAACTTCCAGTTAATCGTGCATATTTCGATTTATATTTTGGTGAAGTTTCATTCGATTTGAATCAAAGGTTTGTGAGCAAATATATACTCCCTCCGGTTCATATTAATTGACTCTAATATGGATGTACTAGACACATTTTAGTTCTAGATACATCCATATTGAAGTCAATTAGGGCTCCTTTGATTCAAAGGATTTGCATAGGAATTGTGTAGGATTTGGTTCCTATGGGAAAAATTCCTATACATGTTGTTTGATTCATAGGAACATATCCTATAGGAAAAATTCCTATAGGAATCTTGTAGTGTAATTCCTATAGGAAAAAAGCATTAGCTCATACCTCATGGAAAAATTCCTTTGCTACAATCAAACAAACTTCATCTTCCTATAGGTTTCAAGTAGACATGTCATTCCAATCCTATACCTTTCCTATTCCTATGCTTTTCCTATCCTTTAAATCAAAGGAGCCCTTAATATGAATCAGAGGGAGTATTTAGTTTAAACTAGTGCTCGTATACGTAAAAAGCTCTTTAATCACAAGCTAATCGTCCGAGTGGGATGAAATATTCACAGATTTTAGAACAAGGCATCTACATTTTACTGGATTTTTTTCGTAATTTTTGTTTTTAGGTTCGAAATAAGAGATTAGTTTGGAACGTTGGATCTCAAATGGTTGGTAGATGGTGGCACCAAGTCACAATGAGATTTGGAGACTTCAAGTCACTGCAGCTCTGTCCTTTTATTTTGACAAACTGCAGAGCCGCTGGTGCATCTATGCTTGCGTACGGCCGACGCCGATTCTTAGCAAGGAAGTTCTTCCTATAAGTAGTAGTAGTATCCATACTCCACTCCAAGGCATGTATAAAAAAAAGAACCCATCCCGTTCTCGTTTTCCCGATCACTCTTCTCTGAAGATGGAGGAGGCCCTCTTCTTGTGCCCCCTCTGCCTGCTGCCCTTCAAACCCCCCATATCCAAGGTCGCTCCCTTCCGATTTCATTCTTAGGTTCACCTGTGAGAAATGTCAATGACAACTGATGCCACGTACGTTGTTCCGTGCAGTGCAAGGGCGGTCATATGGGCTGTCGGCGCTGCGTCGGCGAGCTTGCGCCGAACCCGTGCAAGAAGTGCGAGCAGCCGGCGTGGTTGCCGCCGTCGAATCGATCTGGGCCAAGATTGCCGCCGTCGAATCGATCTGGGGCAATGGTCAAGTGCGTCGGCTGCCAGAGCTTGGTCGCCTCCACGGAGTCCTACAAGCACTATATCGCGTGCCCGCATGGTCCGTGCGGCTGCACAGAGGCCATCAATACCGGCTGCAGCTTCACCGGCCCGCCGCGGGAGCTCCTGGTACACCTCCAAGCATCCCACTCCATCCCAGTGTTTACGTTCCAGTATGGCATACCCGCCTGGTGCATAGTTCGTCTTCCGGTACAACCGCGGGGACACCTGTTCATCGGCAGTGGGGAAGAAGACGGTAGCGTGTTCGCCATCACCGTTGGAGCGCTCGGCCCGACCACCATTGTGTCCTGTGTGTGCATCAGGTCGGCCGCGTGCTTGTTTCCGATGTACAAGGCGCAGCTGTTGGTGATTGGTCCGCCGGCGCCGGCGACGGCTGGGACCAGTGACCTCTCGACGGACACCTTGATGGCGGTAATCGAGCCGACGAGCTCCCCGACGCCTAGCTCGATCATGTTGCAGCAGCTCACTTCTTTCCTGGCGGTGCCGCCCCGTTACGCGAAGCAGAATGGAGGGCAGCGTGTGTTGCCTATCTGCGTTTGCATCAACAAGAAGGTTATACAATAATCTTCGTTTAGTCATACTGCAATGTAGTTACTCGAAGATCGGAGGGAGTAGTTTAGTTCGAAGTAGGGTTCGTTCGGATGTATTTTGGACTTGTATAGTAGTAGTACTACTACTCCAGAACTATTACTAGCTAGTTGGAGTGCTAGAATGCAGCTCGGAGTATTATAGTATTTTGGCAGTACTACTAGTTATGTATGTGACTGCAAATTCAAACTAAAATGGACTATTTCTTGCTAATGTTGTTCTTTTGGAGTCATCATTTTTTTCTGAACGTGTTAACTATGCTATTGTCTAAGGATTCGTTTAGATTTCTTTGGTTGAATTCATATTTCGTCTCTTCCTAATTTGGCAAAACTGCACTGTCATGGGCATTCTTACAAGGTCGCTGAAGTTTCAAAGTTTCTTAATGTATATTGCGTAGGGTGTACCCCCTTAACATGGATCTGTTGCATTTTTGGGTTGTATTTTTTTTGGCAATTTTCAGGACCATAAAATAGCACGCCTTCAGTTGAAATTTGAATTAGTGGCCGATACTAGCATGGAGTAGTGAAGTTTTTTTGTACTCCCTCGGTCCCACCAAAAGTGTCTCACCTTTGTTAAAATTTAGATGGATAGATGTATTTTTTTTACAAAGTTGAGACAACTTTGGTGGGACGGAGCCACGGAGTCGTAGTTGATGGCGAGAAGGTTGATGCCTTGCTAGGTTGGTGTACGTTGCAAAAAGAACAAGGTTGGTGTGTATTTGTTTTATTTGTTCACCATAATACTGACATGGCCATCGATTTGATTAGACAACACAAGCCTGGGATGTTTCACTTATTTATTGTAGGAAGCACGATTAATGTTCTGTAATGATGGGGCTACTCCTATAGTCCGTCTGCTCGGCTCCTACTCGGGTGTCGGGTCACATTCACACTCTCCTCTTTTTTTGAACACATTCACACTCTCCTCTTTTTTTGAACACATTCACACTCTCCTCGAAACTGCAGTAGGCAGTATATGAGCGTCTCGGTTCACCTCCGTCGTCTATCCCCACTCCGCCCATCTTCCATAGCACGCGCCTGCGTTTCGCATCCTATCCAGCAGTGCCCAGTTTGAGAGCCTCTGTTCTCCAACTCAAACCCCCACCTGCCGCCATTGATCGCCATCTCTCTCCCAAAGTTCGAATCAGTAGATCGCCCAAGAAAATACCAACCCCATTGTACCACCTGCCTCATTGTGATGGCGAAATCGAGCAGGGTCTGTGGATCTGGGCTGTTTCACAAGGTGTTTACGGAAGGCCCCCTTGAAGTGCTCATCAGCCAGTGCGACGCCATCACCGCCGCGTCCCTAGTCGGTTCCTCCAAAAGTATTCTTCAGTCAGCCAAATACAGTGCCACTCTGCCTGCTTCTCAGCCGTTTGGCCTTCCGTGTGTTCTCTGTTGTGACCCGGCGGATAAACCATGGGCGGTGTTCAAGGAGGATTTGCCGGTGCACAGCAAGTGCAAACTACTGCCGCTGGACAGGTTCTCCTATGATGGCCTAATGCCACACGGTAAGGATGAGGAGCGGGCAGGCGCCAATGGAGATTGGATCGCCATGGTTGGCCCCGAAGGCAAGTGGAACCTCCTCAATGTGTACACTCATCGCAAGATTAAGCTTCCATCTTTGAGGAACAAGTTGGAAACCACACACAATCCACTTATATTCGAGTATCAGCGTTCTGCTATTCAACTGCAGAAGATAGCTATTTGCCAAGTTCCTACAGCTGCTAGGGGGTATCAAGATTTCTCCCTTGTCGCAATCTTCGACTTTGCAATTGCCTACCTCCATGGCGAATATCCTCGTGAATGGATATTTCTTGAAAACCAGTTTCAGTACGGCGCCATATACTGCGATGCAATTATACATAACGGACTTGTGTTCGCCGTTACTGAGCTTGGAAATGTTTATGCATGGGATCCTAATCAATTTGGTAACATTTCCTCCCTATCTTTTTTATATACGTAACTTATATAGTATTTCACCTCTTATTTGTTGAACTGTCTTGGCATCTTTTGGCTTAAAGGAATTCCATAGGCGCACACCATAACCCTCTTGTGGTATGGACATATATAGAATTTAACATCTATAGGAATTTTAGTATGGTCTAATGTGCATGTTGTTCCTTAGGAAAAAGGCCCCCTAGTAATTAAGTTTCTTTATTATTACTCCCTAGAAAATTTAAGGTAGAGTAGAAATAGAATCAATAAAGGTGCCATGCAATATTGATAAAGACTTTCATTTGTTTATATTCAAACCATCTAAAATTTGGACCAATATTTTCGGGAACATGTTTTAAATCCACATGAAGTTTTACCAAGATGTTCGAAATATATTTCAAACCATCTTATGTTCGACCATGATTTTATAAAGTACTAGTATTGGCATCCCAATATCAAATCAATATCACTAGTAGATAAATCATGAAATATATTTTCATGTGACGTGTTCTTTCCTTTTTCAAGGTCCTATAGTGCTCCCTGCTCCATTCATTCCGTGGACGGCTGGATTTGATGACGATGATGATTTTGACTCTAATAGTCGTACGTGGTGGCTGGCAAGATCTCAAGATCGTTCTAGACTTCTCCTGGTCTATGCACGTGGCGTAATGGATTTTGACGCTGACGGTGCTCCAACTCATTATGATAGTACCCCTTCTGTCCATTGCGGTCGCGCTGTTCACAGCTATTCGGGGTATACCTGCATTGTATTCTCGAATGACACTAGTCGGTTACTTCCAGCCAACCCGTGGGAAAGGGTTACTAATCTTGGAGACTATTCTATGTTCCTTGGGTTGAACTATCCGATTTTCATGCCAGTGGGTGGTGCAACATTTCCCCCAGGATATTTGACAAGAAGAAACTGCATCTACACCACGCCTCAGGCCATTGGCTCTCAGTTTGACACATCACATCAAGAAATTTTCCGCTTCAGTCTAAATGGCGAAGACCACCAAAGCATATCTTTCTCAAGCAGCGGTCCAGGGGCCAACTGGCATACGGGGTTTTGGTTCATCCCAAGCTACACCAACGCGCTGGACTGGAACAAAGACAATCAGAGTTAGGGATATTTATGTAATAGTAGGATCATACTACTAGCTAGCTCAGTTGGTCTTGACTCCTATTTAACTATTTATAGCTAATGTACTTAGGTGATAAATTTATGCTATTTGCATGAACCCAGGCGCTTCTTTTAATTTGATCAAATACGGTCTATACACATGCATGGCTGTTTGGCTGTTTCAGTGTCCCTAGAGGCATACATATATACTGTTATTTAGCAATCTTTATTACAGTACAAAGGTCTTAACCTCATGGTTCACAGAAAGTATAAACGTAGATCAACCATCTAAACATAGAAGACATTCTAGTGTATGATTCTTACATATACACATCAACATCCTATCAGAAAATCTTAATGTGAATTGTACTGGCTGTACAAACCCGTGCATCATTCTCTAGCCGGTTGCACCCAAAAACCAAATCGTGGTACTTCATAGTTGACTGTATGTAGGACAACATACAGATCCAATGCGAAGCCATGGGTATCACCTGCATGACAGAACCATATTTCACATGGTTGGAGGTACTCTATATGGCATTTAAAATCATTCCTTGTCTTTCATATGGTCCTAAAAATAGTACAGTTGGATTTGTGGGTTTTAATTTTTTATTAACACACTCAATTGATTGCCCAAACATTGATTAATAATATTATTAAGGGGTGTGATGTTGAAAGCCATAAGAACAATGTGCCAAACAATCTTTGCTAGCGGACGGTAAATGTATACCCATCAGAAATAATCAGCAGACGTGCATGTTTCTTTGGTCAGAATAACTGCTGCACCATCTTAAAAGTAAATGGCATGACCATTTATTTGATTTGATAGCGTGCAGCTAGATGGCGTACATTACTATCTCTACTTCCTTGGGTCGCCCAAATCTGGAGTACTAAAAGCAAATCCTGGTGATTCATTTGACAAGACAACACAGATGCGACCAAATTTCTCCGTCCATATTATTATAATAATCTGGAGTGCGTTGCCTCGTTGCCTTCCAAGAGAAGCTGCATTCCTTGCCAAAAAAGAGAGAGAGGCTGTATTTATAACTATCTCACCGGCCGCCACTAGTACAAACCATCACTCCCTCTCCACCTCCACCTCCATCTCTTCCCTAGTAGCTCCACCTCCATATCGGCGACGGACCACAATCGCGCGGCTTCGACTTCATCTTCGACGGCGGCGGCGACAGAGGCGTGAGGCACCTTCTCCGCGGCGCATCACTCATCCTCGTCCCGCGGCAACAATGGCTGTATGTGAAATCACCATACCCTTTTGTATGGTAGAGATGATGATGTGCGGATAAAATTTTATTGGCGGTTGCTCATCCTTGTTTGAATATTTGGTGTAGATTCACATCTAGGGCAGGGTGTCAAGCGGGGTGGGTAGCGGGCTAGCTAGTTTCAGTGCGAGTGCTTTAAATCTGCTCTAATCTCAACCACTATTTGCTCTAATTTTCTGCTTTGCGGGACGATTCGCGGACGCCGCTTGCAACCCTAATCTAGGGTATTGATCCTAGTTTAGTAGACTACTAGGATTTACATGCCAATTTGTTTTTAGACTAATCCGGATATTTGTCAATACTACTACGTACTTCTTCCGTTCGTATTTAATTGACTCTAGTTGAAAGCATCGACAGTTCATTTTCTTCTCTCCCTCTCGTCGACTAATTAAAACCGAACAGAGGGAGTATTAGGAATCCATGTGCATCCGTACTACCAGTAAGGTATTGCGTTGTTGCAGAGGCTCAGTGTAATCAATATCTTTCGATATTAATATACTCACTTTATCAGAAAATAAATTAGTAATCCATGTTCAAACTTGCTAGTTTGATCGACGTTTGATGATGATTTGTGAGGCCATGTATGGGCCTAGTTTGTTTTGCCTGGTGGTCAGTAGGCTGATGATTTATTTTTTTGCTTGGTCGATCTGTGGTCGTTCCATGGCCACTGCTGATTAAGCATTACTAGAATCAACAATTTTTTGCTTGTCTGGTGATTGGAAGTGTATGCGCTAGCACCATCGCACGATGATTAGTCTTAATGGAGATGCAGATGTCGATCAAGAGGGAGAAACA
Source organism: Lolium multiflorum (assembly GCA_030979885.1). Classification (NCBI taxonomy): domain Eukaryota; kingdom Viridiplantae; phylum Streptophyta; class Magnoliopsida; order Poales; family Poaceae; genus Lolium; species Lolium multiflorum. Next base: position 132,586,853 of record CM061751.1, read on the forward strand.
TATCTTGATCATGCATTTCTCACGAGATTACTTGGTGATTGGAAGTAGAATCCACAATTTGTTGTGCAAACTTCTCAACATATGCATATATTCAATGAATTGGCTTTATGTGATCAATAGTACTTCTTATTGCAGATGGATGGAGGGGAAAGAGCGAAAAAACCGATACTTAGTGAGATGACTTCTCATTCTTTGACTTCTGATATCCCAGATAACAAGGTAAATATATAGAACGACGATTCGTAGGTGATAAAAGCAGAATCCACAATTTGCCGTGCAAACTTCTCAACATATGCATATATTTGATTAATTAGTTTTATGTGATCAATAGTATTACTTATTCCAGATGGACGTAGGGGAAGGAACGAAAAAGCGGATGCTATGTGAAATGACTTCTAAATCTGTGTGTTCTGATATCCCAGATGACAAGGTAAACATATGGACCGACGCTTGTTTTGCCGCTGCCCCTGTTAGATGGCTAGATGCTCTGGTCTAATTTCTGTTCATGTGCTTATTATTGCAGAAACATAGAGTTGAAGAAAACTCTATATTGTCTGATGACAAAGGTGAAATGGCATGCCAGTCTTTTAAACCTCCGACGCCACCTTGTTTACTGTCTATGGAGACTGATGCAGCTGGACCTGGTACTGATGAGCCTATACCTGGCATCATCGTGTCACATGAAGAAGGTTGTGGATTGGGTTTACCCCCTGCTGTAGAAACTGGTGGTGCAGCTGGAGCTGCTAGTGTAGAGCCTCTAGTGAACGGTGTCGTGCCACGGGAATTCTCTGAACTGGAGCAAAACGGTTTACCTATTGTCAAGACCGATATAACTGGTGCTGATGCTGGAGTTGCTACTGATGATCCTGCACCTGAAGTATGTTTTGCATTGTTAAAACCCGTCCTGCCCAGAGTACTGACTGGTGGTGGACCTGGAGCTGGTAGGGTAGAGCCTCTAACTGAAGTGGATATTGGTGGTTTACCCTCTGGTATTGTAGAGATTTCAGCAAGCGGTCCTGTCCGAGAACATATCTGGTCCTACTATCCCTTTAGGTTCTACCGTGCTACCGACTCCTATGAACCGGAGCATGTACCTGATGTGCCTTCTGTTGAACCTGACGCACCTGTAAGTAGTGGTGATGATCAAGAAGGATCTGCATCTGATGATCCTGCACCCGAAGTTGCCACGCCACCCGAAGGAGGTTTTGTATTGGTAGAACCCGTCATGACTATGCCCACAGTACTGACTGGTGGTGGACCTGGAGCTGGTATGGTAGAGCCTCTAGCGAAAGGTGTCGTGCCACGAGAATCCTCTGAAGTGGATATTGGTGGTTTACCCTCTGTAGATACTGGTGGTCTACCTGGAGCTGGTATTGTAGAGATTTCAGCAAACAGTGCTGTCCCACCCAACTCCTATGAACTTGAGCATGTACCTGATGTGCCTTCTGTAGAACCTGATGCACCTGTAAGTAGTGGTGATGATTCCGCTGAATCTGATCAAGAAGGATCTGCATCTCGAGGACAAGATGTCAGCTGTCATTCACCTGAACCCGAGCTGAAGTCAGCAACGGTAGCTTATATGGCACGGACTGTCCTTCAAGCTCTAAAGATCCAGTTGGGTGGTTCACAGGACCAGCTACTCCAAGCCATTGTCACTACAAAAGACCAGCCAGCATGCTTCGTTATCTCCTGCATACTGTTTGACAAGCTGAAGCACTGCAACTGGCGCATTGTTCAATCCCATCAGCATGGAGAGAGGAGCTATGTTTATGTCAAGATGATTCATGCTGATTTGGTAAGGTTCCATGATAAGATGTATGGGTGGGGTGAGGCAAGAGCCACATTTTGCAGCATTCACACAGTCTTCGCTCTTGAGCCAGACCCCATGGATGCTTACCCAGTGGTGCAGCTGTCCTGACTTGATATATGTTTTATGATCAGTATGCTGCTGTCGTGGAACTGTGATGTGGAGCTACCTTTCTTATGGTTTCTAGGCTTTTGGTTTCAACATGTATTATGGAGCTTACCTTAGGACTTTCGCATGCGTTTGGCTGTTGACCTGTAATGTTTGTGGTTGGTTGTCTAATCTACTTGGCACAATCACATTGCAAAGGCAAATGTTCCTTTTCTCTTTAATTGTTATTATGACTTATGTGTTATAACCAGGCAAGAATATGCAATCTTGGTTCTCTGACCGATATATATGTACATACAACTTTTGTTCACATAATAACACTTACACGGGAAAAGAGTAGCTTTCTCTGTTGGACAAACACCAAACCACAAAAGGGTAACAACACAATATCCAAACTAGGTACGGCACCTGTTGAGCATACATGACTTTTGTCGTAAAATCACGTTAACCAACACTAGCAGCATCTTGTTCTTTGCAAGGTGCTATGCTTATCAGTCTAATCCCAATACACAACCTACTTCAGGTGGCACGATGATGTCAGGTGCAGGTTCACCAGTACCAACTCTCTTGCATCAGTCTCCATTGAAGGTACGCCACTGCTGCAGTAGACACCATTAGCAATGCAACCTGAAGGTGTTCTTATCCTCATATCAGGATCACATAATACAGGTGTCAAGCTTCATGCACTAGCCAACACAATGAAAAGTCCGAACTAGGATAGCTAGGAAAAAAACATGAAGATCTTTTTTTCGAATCCCACGCTGAACATCTTTTTTTTAACTAATTAGGTAAGCTCCTGCTGACAAACATATTACAGCAACTCCAGCAGTGGCTCTATATTTAGGCGCTGTGGGCTGAATGGCTGATGCTGCGCATGGAGCCGGCAATAGCTTCACCGGAAGCTGCAAACTGTGGCGGCCAAATGCAGGGCTGAAACAGCGTATTTTCAGAGGCGCTATAAATGCAGCGCCAAAAACAGAATATAATGAAAAATAGAGTGCAGTAAAACAGAAGATCAAACAAAGACTAGAAATAGACATAAAATAGGATAAAATTAGCTTGATAGATACTCCGTAGTTCATATTTGTACAAAGTAGTGCGATAAAACTAAACTAAAACTCGACATCTGACGAGTCCGGTGTCGTGCCCGACACCGGATCCGACGAGAAGAGGTCAATCCAACGGGGGTCGTCCTCGCCAATGGTGGTCGGCCCGGCGAGCTGCGCTTCGATGAAGGCCCGCTTCGTCGCCTTCTCCGCCCTCCGTCGTGCGCGGTCCTCCTTCTTCGCTGCCCGCCTCGTCGCCTTCTCCGCCCTCCGTCTGCGGAAGTGCTCGTTCTCGGCGGCAACGTCCTCGGGGAAGCGGGCCGCCCACTCGCGCGCCGCGCGCTCGTCCCGCTCGGCGATGCGCAAACGGCGCTCCGTCTCGCGGCGGCGGTGCTGTTCCTCCTGTCTAACGATGTACGGCGGCGGCGCGAGATCCTCGGCCTGCTGGCGCGTCCACACGTCATGGAAATTCATCGACGATCGCGGGCGCCCGAGCCGCCACGCCACGGCGTCGTACGCGCGCGCGGCCTCGTGCGCGGTCTCGTAGGTGCCGAGGCCGATGCGCTCGCCGCCGTCACGTATCTCCGCGTAATACGTACCTTTGGGGCGCGCGCGGACGCCGCGGTACCCCGTGCCCGAGACGCGGCAGTACCGCGAGCTCGACGCGAGACGAGGCATGGCGGCGGCGGCGGAAGCGGAGCCGCGGCGGCGATATTAGGCGCAGATGGGCAAATTTCAGCAACCCGTGTCCATCTTTTTTTTTGGCAGGATTACGCCATGTACCACCTTCCAATTAGAAAATAGTACTGTTCAGCATTCCCCTGTTGGGCCCAATATTTCACTTTGGGTTGCCAACGGCCATCTACATGGTAATTGCTCTCGGCCTACTTGCTCCGGCCGTCGAAGCCCAATAACTACAAATGGGCCTTTCTGCTCATGCAATTTCGGCCCTTTTCTAATGAAACACAGATCCTATGATTGGCAAAAAAAAAAAATACACGGAGATTCTACATAAAAGTTGTTTTTATTTATTTTGAATTATAGGGTTCCAATTTTTGAAACTGCTCATGCCCAATATGAAAATCCTTGATCGCTCCATACCCACATGGATAACGGTATTTTTAAAAATTCATAAAGTGGATTTGAAATTTAAAACATATCCTAATAATTCCTTGATTTAATCTATCAACTTGCAAGATCTTGGAGCCAAAGAGCTTGTATTAGTCTGCGAAAATAATACTGATAAACCTGTCGTTAACAAGAAATGAAGGTTTATCGTTCAGAGAGGATGCCATGTGGGACCCATGAGACAGTACCGTCCTCAACGTTTCAAAGAAAAAGGCAAGTAGCCCGAAAATAGGGGTAAAAAATAAATCCTACAAAGGAAACATTTATTGTTCATAGAGGCTGACATGTGGGACCGATCTGCCAGCTGCATCCTCATCATTTCGAAGTCGGTAGGGATCAGAAGAAAAAGGCAAATAGCCAGAAATTAGGGGTCAAAAATAAATCCAAAAAGGAAACTTATATTCTTCATAGAGGATGACATGTGGGACCGACCTGCCAGCAGCGTCCTCATCGTTTCAAAGGCCGCAGGGGATCAAAAGAAAAAGGCAAATAGCCAGAAATTAGGGGTAAAAAAAATACAACAAAGGAAAGGTTTATTGTTCATAGAGGCTGACTTGTGGGACTCATGAGCCAGCGGCGACCTGAATTTCAAAGGCGGCATATGATCGAAAAGAAAAAGGCAAGTTAGCAAAAATCAGTGGGTAAAAAAAATCTAAGAAATGAAACTTTATTGTACAGTCCCATGAGCCAGCACCTTACTCAACGTTTCAGTGGCGGCATGAGATAGAAAGAAAAAGGAAAGTGACCAAATATCAGGAGCAAAAAATAATCCAAGAAAAGAAACTTTTATTGTACATAGATGATGACATATGGGTCCCACTTATACAAGCTCTTTCGCTCCAAGATCTTGCAAGTTGATTGTACATAGAGGATGACATGCGGGCCCCTTGTGTCAGCATCTTACTCAACGTTTCCAAGGCGGCAGGGGATCAAAAGAAAAAAGGAAGTAGCCAGAAATTAGCGGTAAACAATAACTCCAAGGAAGGAAACTTTTATTGTTCATAGAGTATGACATGCGGGACCCATGCGCTAGCAGCTTCCTCAACGTTTCAAAGGGGGCATGAGATCGAAAGAAAAAGACAAGTGACCAAATATCAGGAGCCAAAAATAATCCAAGAAAAGAAACTTTATTGTACATAGGGATGACATGCGGGTCCCATTTTGCAGCAGCGGTAACGTTTCAAATGCGGCTTGAGATCAAAAGAAAAAGAGTAGCCAGAAATTAGGGGTAAAAAAACTCCCAGAAAAGAAAGTTGATTGTACATAGAGGATGGCATGCGGGTCCCATGACCCAGCACCTTACTCAACGTTTCAGAGGCGGCATGAGATCGAAAGAAAAAGGAAAGAGACCAAATACCAGGAGCAAAAAATAATCCAAGAAAAGAAACTTTTATTGTACATAGAGGATGACATATGGGTCCCACTTATACAAGCTCTTCCGCCCCAAGATCTTGCAAGTTGATTGTACATAGAGGATGACATGCGGGCCCCTTGTGTCAGCAGCTTAATCAATGTTTCCAAGGCGGCAGGGGATCAAAAGAAAAAGGAAACAGCCAAAAATAAGAGGGTGAAAAAATCCAAGAAAAGAAACTTTTATAGTATCGAGGATGACATGTGGGTCCCATGAGCCAGCAGCTTCTCAACGTTTCAGAGGCTGCATGAGATCGAAAGAAAAAGGCAAGTGACCAAAAATAAGGGGGTAAAAAAAATCCAAGAAAAGAGACTTGATTGTACATAGAGGATGACATGCGGGTCCCACCAGTCAGCAGCTTACTAACGTTTCCAAGGCGGCAGGGGATGAAAAGAAAAAGGAAATAGCCAAAGATCAGAGGGTGAAAAAAATCAAAGAAAAGAAACTTTTATAGTACATAGAGGATGACATGTGGGTCCCATGGGCCAGCAGGTTCCTCAACGTTTTCAAGGGCGGCATGAGATCGAAAGAAAAAGGCAAGTGACCAAAAATCAGAGGGTGAAAAATAATCCAAAAAAAGAAACTTTTATTGTACATAGAGGATGACATGCTGTCCCAACGTTTCAAATGCGGTTTGAGATCAAAAGAAAAAGAAAGTAGCCAGAAATTAGGGGGTAAAAAAACTCCAAGAAAAGAAAATTGATTGTACATAGAGGATGACATGCGGGTCCCACGAGTTTGCAGCTTACTCAACGTTTCCAAGGCGGCAGGGGATCAAAAGAAAAAGGAAATCGTGAAAAAGCCCAGAAAATAAACTTTGTAGTACATAGAGGATGACATGCGGGTCCCATGGGCCAGCAGGTTCCTCAACGTTTCAAACGTGGCATGGGATCGAAGGAAAAAGGCAAGTGACCAAATATCAGGAGCCAAAAAGAAAAAAACTTTATTGTACATAGAGGATGACATCAGGGACCCATTTTGAGCGGCGGTCCCAACGTTTCAAATGCGACTTGAGATCAAAAGAAAAAGAAAGTAGCCAGAAATTAGGGGTCAAAAAAACTCCAAGAAAGAGAAAGCTAATCATTCATACAAGGCTGACATGTGACCTATGAGCCAGCAGCTTACTGAACGTTTCAAAGGCAATGAGGGATCAAAAGAAAAAGGAAATAGCAAAAATCAGAGGGTGAAAAAATCCAAGAAATCAAACTTTTATTGTACATAGAGGATGACATGCGGGTCCCATGAGCCGAGATTCCTCAACGTTCAAACGTGGTACTGAGATCGAAAGAAAAAGCAAGTGACCAAATATCAGGAGCCAAAAATAATCCAAGAAAAGAAACTTTATTGTACATAGAGGATGACATACGGGTCCATTTTGCAGCAGCGGTCTGAACGTTTCCAAGGCGGCACAGGACCAAAGAAAAATGAAGTAGCCGAAATCGGGGGTGAAAAAATCAAGAAAGAAAGATTTCAATTGGGCTACATCTAGACATCTGTTCGAACTATCCTTCTGGGCCTTTGGACACGTACAATTTCAGCCCACTCCAATGATAGTTCGGATTTTTCTCAAAAAAAAAACAGGAAAGTCCTATGCTTCGCCAAAACAAAAAACAAGGAGATTCAAGATATATGTTGTAAAAATAAAGATTTAATTTATCCGTTTGCAATAGCTCAGAGCGCAATACACTGTTTATTGTCTGCAAAATAATCAAGATATCACATGTTTCTTGTACGGGGAGGCTGACATCGGGACCCATGAGCCAGCAGCGTCGTTTTAAAGGCGGCAGGGGATGGAAAGAAAAAATAAACCAAAAATCTGTTGGTAAAAAATCCAAGAAAAGAAACATTTTCGTTCTGAGAGGATGACATGCGGGACCTAAGGCAAGAATCCCATGCTTATTGTTCATAGAGGCTGACATGGGGACCCGTGAGCCAGCAGCGTCCTCAACGTTTTAAAGGCGGAAGGATATCGAAAGAAAAAATAAGCCAAAAATCATTTGGTAAAAAATCCAAGAAAAGAAACATTTTCGTTCTAGAGGATGATATGCGGGACCCATGAGGCAGAGCATCCTCAGCCATTAAGGCGACAGGGGATCAAAAAAAAAGGAAATATCCAGAAATTAATTAGGGTTCAAAAAATCCATCAAAGGAAACTTTTATTGTTCATAGAGGATGACTTGTGGGACCGACCTGCCAACAGCGTCCTCATCGTTTCAAAGGGGCAGGAGATCCAAAGAAAAAGGCAAATAGCCAGAAATTAGGGGTCAAAAATAACTCCAAGAAAGGAAACTTTTATTGTTCGTAGAGGATGACATGCGGGACCCATGAGCCAGCAGCTTACTCAACGTTTCAAAGGCGGCATGAGATCGAAGAAAAGGCAAGTGACAAAATATCAGGAGCAAAAGATAATCCAAGAAAAGAAACTTTATTGTACATAGAGGATGACATGTGGGTCCCATTTCGCAAGCGGTCTCAATGTTTGTAATGCGGCTTGAGATCAAAAGAAAAAGAAAGTAGCTAGTAATTAGGGGGTGAAAAAAATCCAAGAAGAAAGTTGATGGACATAGAGGATGACATGCGGGTCCCTTGAGCCAACAGCTTACTCAACGTTTCAAAGGGGGCAGGGGATCAAAAGAAAAAGGCAAGCCAAAAATCAGAGGGTGAAAAAAATCCAACAAAGGAAACTTTTATAGCACATAGAGGATGACATGCGGGTCCCATGAAGCAGGGTCCTCAACGTTTCAAACGTGGCATGAGATCGAAAGAAAAAGGCAAGTGCCCAAATATGAGGAGCCAAAAAAATTCAAGAAAAAGAAAGTTTTATAGTACATAGAGGATGACATGCGGGTCCCATTTAGCGGCGGTATCGAGCGTTTGAGGCGGCGGGGGATCAAAAGAAAAAAGAAATTGCCAAAAATCAGATGGTGAAAAAAAACCAAGAAAAAGAACTTTTATAGTACATAGAGGATGACATGCGGGTCCCATGAGCAAGGTTCCTCAACGTTTCAAACGTGGCATGAGATCGAAAAGAAAAAGGCAAGTGAAAAAATATCAGGAGCCAAAAATAATTCAAGAAAAGAAAGTTTTATAGTACATAGAGGATGACATGCGGGTCCCATTTAGCAGCAGCGGTATCAGCGTTTGAGAGGTGGCAGGGGATCAAAAGAAAAAAAGAAATTGCCAAAAATCAGATGGTGAAAAAAAACCTAGAAAAAGAACTTTTATAGTACATAGAGGATGACATGCGGGTCCCATGAGCCTAGCAGGTTCCTCAACGTTTCAAACGTGGCATGAGATCGAAAGAAAAAGGCAAGTGAAAAAATATCGGGCCAAAAATAATTCAAGAAAAGAAAGTTTTATAGTACATAGAGGATGACATCGGGTCCCATTTAGCAACGCATGTCAGTTTGAGAGGTGAGGATCAAAGAAAAAAAGGTACCAAAAATCAGATGGTGAAAAAAAAACCTAGAAAGAACTTTTTATAATGCTAGAGAGGATGACATCGGAATTCATGAGCTGCAGGTTCCTCAAGCGTTCAAACGTGGCATTGAGATGAAAGAAAAGGCAAGTGAAAAAATATCAGGAGCCAAAAATAATTTAAGAAAAGAATTTTAAAGTACATAGAGGATGACATCGGGTCCCGGTTAGCAGCGGTATCACCGTTTGAGAGGCGTGAGGGGATCGAAAGAAAAGGCAAGTGACCAAATTTGAGGTGCCAAAAATAATCCAGGAAAAGAAAGTTTTATAGTACATAGAGGGGATGACATATGGTCCCAGTTAAGCAACGACGGTATCACCGTTTAGGAGGCGGCGGGGATCGAAAGAAAGAAACAAAGTGACCAAATTTGAGGTGCCAAAAAAAATCCAAGAAAAGAAAGTTGATTGCACATAGAGGATGACATGCGGGTCCCATTAGCAGTGGTCTCAACGTTTCCAAGGCGGCAAGGGATCAAAAGAAAAGAGTAACAAATCGGGGGTCAAATCCAAGAATAGAAAGAATTTTGGTTCATAGAGGATGACATGCGGGACCCATGATCCTGCATCGTAAACGGCTCGTTGAACGAGATGGCGCGATGTAGAAAAAAAACAATGCCAGAGAGGCTGCCATCTGGGCCCTACATCCCTCGGCGGTGCGGATTTGCGTTGACTCGGCCGGCGAACCATGCACCACGTCCCGGGCCACCATACGACGTTTTGGCCGCTTTCGTCGGGCTAGGTGGCCTCAAAAACGAGAAAAAAAAGTTTTGACATGCACCACGGAGGGACCAAAATCGTCGGCCATGGTACACCAGCAACCACGGCGCGACTTCAACTTCAGGGATGTAACTTTTCGTAGTGTTCTTGGTCATGCTGGGTTTTATAGGAGATTTATTAAAGATTTCTCTAAAATTTCAAAGCCTCTTACTAATCTTCTTCAAAAAGATGTACCTTTTGTTTTTGATGATGATTGTAAAGAAGCTTTTGAAACTCTAAAGAAAGCCTTAACAACTGCTCCTGTAGTTGAACCTCCTGATTGGAATTTGCCTTTTGAAATTATGTGTGATGCTAGTGATTTTGCTGTAGGCGCTGTTCTTGGACAGCGAGTAGATAAAAAATTAAATGTTATTCATTATGCTAGTAGACTCTTGATGCTGCTCAAAGAAATTATGCTACAACTGAAAAGGAATTGTTAGTTGTAGTCTTTGCTTGTGATAGTTTGGACCTTATATTGTTGATTCTCAAAGATATTCATCTGATCATCTTTACAATTAGATACCTTATGACGAAAGATGCTAAGCCAAGGCTTATTAGATGGGTACTTCTGTTGCAAGAATTTGATTTACATATTATAGATAGGAAAGGTGCTGATAATCCTGTTGCTGATAATTTGTCTAGATTGGAAAATATTGCTTATGATCATGTTCCTGTTAATGATAGTTTTCCAAATGAACAATTGGCTGTAATAAAGGTGAGCTCGCGAGAGAGCCCTTGGTATGCAGATTATGCTAACTTTATTGTTTCGAAGTATTTGCCTCCAACCTTTTCAGCTCAGCAACGGAGGAAATTCTTTTATGACTTGAGGCATTATTTTTGGGATGACCCACACTTATATAAAGAAGGAGTGGATGGTATTATGCGAAGATGTGTTCCTGAATATGAACAACAGGAGATATTGAATAAATGTCATGGAAGTGTTTATGGAGGACATCACGCTGGAGATAGAACCGCGCAAAAGGTTCTACAATCAGGTTTTTATTGGCCAACACTCTTCAAAGATGCAAGGAAATTTATTTTATCTTGTGATGAATGTCAAAGAGTTGGTAATATCTCTAGACGCAATGAAATGCCTATGAATTATACTCTTGTTATTGAACCATTCGATTGTTGGGGATTTGACTTCATGGGACCTTTCCCTTCTTCAGACGGTAACACTCATATACTTGTCGCTGTTGATTATGTTACTAAATGGGTAGAAGCTATACCTACAAAAAGTGCTGATGGTGAGACCTCTATAAAAATGCTTGTAGATATTATATTTCCTAGATTTGGAGTACCTAGATATATTATGACTGATGGAGGTTCTCATTTTATTCATGGAGGTTTTAGAAAAACTCTTGCTAAGTATGGTATTAATCATAGAATTGCTTCAGCTTATCACCCTCAAACTAGTGGTCAAGTAGAATTATCAAATAGAGAGATTAAAGCTATCTTAGGTAAGACTGTTAATAAATCTAGGAAAGAATTGGGCTAGTAAATTGAAAGAAGCACTATGGGCTTATAGAACTGCTTATAAAAATCCTATGGGAATGTCACCTTATAAAATGGTTTATGGAAAAGCTTGTCATTTACCTTTAGAACTAGAGCACAAAGCTTATTGGGCTGTTAGAGAACTAAATAAAGATCCTAAATTAGCTGGTAATAAGAGGTTGTTGCAATTAAGTTCTCTAGATGAATGGAGAAGTGAAGCTTATGAAAATGCTAAACTCTTTAAAGAAAAAGTTAAGAAGTGGCATGATAGAAGGATCATCAAAAGAGAATTTAATGTTGGAGATCAAGTTCTATTGTATCGGTCTCGTCTCAGATTCTTTGCAGGGAAATTACTCTCGAAGTGGGAAGGACCATATGTTGTTGAGGAGGTGTATCGTTCAGGAGCAATTAAAATTAGCTCTCTCCAAGGCAATGCCACACAAGTGGTGAATGGACAAAGACTCAAGCATTATATCTCGGGTGATTCTTATAATGTTGATGTTGATATTATTCAAGTGGAAACACCGGAGGCTTCATCAAAGGACAAATTGACAGTCCGCCAGAACTCGACTTTGAATAGGTAACAGTACAGGTAATAAAAAGTCCGCGTTTACCTTTCCGAACATTATTTCTGCTGTTTTTAGAAAATATGAAAAATTACGGAATCGAAACGGAGTGGAAAAGACGCGCGAGGGCCCGTCACCACAGGCCGGCGTGACCCTGGCCGCGCCGACCGGTCTGGCCGCCTCGTTGCCCCTTTCCGACTCTGGTTCGATCTGGAACCTTCCTTTTGTCGTAAAAATATTTGCTATATAATCCCCCGGACCCCTGGAGGTCCGTATATCGTTTTCTCGTCGTGTTTTGTTTCGAGCTGTTTTCTGCCAGATTTGTTTTGATCTAGAAGCACCATGGTCTCCAACAACAAAGACAAGGGGCCTTGGAGGGAAGAGATGGATGAAAGGATCAATAAGGAGAAGGAGAAGATAGCATCAGCAAAAGGAGAGTCTACGAGGAGTAAGCCAATCTTGGTGGGATCGGTTAACACTGGACGTTCTTTTTCTCATAACTTGCAGGGAGCTCTTCCGCCTGCTCTGGACCTCGACTCTTTCCCTTGTGTGGAGGAAGCAATACGGGTTGCTGATGAGTTTTGTGATCAATATCGTGCTCTAAGAAGGGAAGTGGAGATACTTCAGGAGGAGAACCAGCGACTTCGCAGAATGCTGGAATATTACTCAAATCCCAGCACAAGGCCGTCACCGCCACACTCGGGTAACAATGAGTCTCTTCAGGTTTTGGTGCAGAATTGCAAAATTGAGAAGCTGAAGCTGAAGGAGATCCTTATGAAGCGCGAGAAGAATCCATCACCATCATCCCGAAGGAGTAATTCATCATCGGTATTGGCATCCCCTTGGTTTGTTCCAAGCTTGGGGGAGTGCCGCGGTATCACATCATCACCACCTTTATCTTTTACTATCAAGTAGTGTCATATCATGAGTAGGGAAGTTATCATATGAAATAGTATGCAATGTGGAAGTATCTCTCTTAGTTAGTTATCTATGTATCCGTTGGTGTGAGTTATCGTTATGGAATATTAATGAGAAGTCTTATCATTTACTTTTTGCACATCTTATTTTAGTTTGCAATCTCCATTATATGATTACTCTTGACATGAGTATTGATATCACTTTGGGAGCATCAAGTAAATCTATTTGGTTTTGGCAAACTTAGCATTGGTCAATAGCAACAACATCTTGATGTTTAATAAAAGAGAGAAATACACTTAGATATATTACTCTATTATCTCTATGCTTAGTATTCTGAAGTTAAAGTTGCTTGTGCTTATGAGAAAGATGCATGATTGTTTCTATCATATGTATATTTGTTTGTTTCCTTCAACCTTTATGCTTGCTATCAAACCTTGCTAGCCAAAGACCTGTATTGAGAGGGAATGCTTCTCATACATCCATAACCTTAGACCAAACCTATGCCATTTGTGTCCACCATACCTACCTACTACATGGTATTTTCTGCCATTCCAAGTAAATACTTCATGTGCTACCTTTAAATTATTCAAACTACTACTCCTTATTTGTGTCAATGTTCTATAGCTCATGAGGAAGTATGTGGTGTTTCATCTTTCAATCTTGTTGGGCGGACTTTCACCAATGGACTAGCGGCACATCCGCTTATCCAATAACTTTGCAATAAGAGCTGGCAACGGGGTTCCCAGCCCCAATTAATAACTTTCATTAATAATTCTCTTCACATGTTTTGCTCTGAGTTATCAGTAAGCAACTTAATTTTGCAATAGACACTCCTCCATGGTATGTGAATGTTGGAAGGCACCCGAGGATTCGGTTAGCCATGGATTGAGAAAGCCAAGGTTGGGGGGAGTGTCATCCTTAATAAAACTAAAATACATGTGTAAACAAAAGAGAAGGGGGATGATCTACCTTGCTGGTAGAGATGCCGTCCCTCATGGGAGCCGCTCTTTGAAGGTTCGTTTGGCAAGGGGGTTAGAGTGCCCGCTACCATTCGTTGACAACAACAAACACCGCTCAAAACCTTACTTTTATGCTCTTTATATGATTTCAAAACTTGAAAAGCTCTAGCACATGATTTAATCCCTGCTTCCCTCTGCGAAGGGCCTATCTTTTACTTTTATGTTGAGTCAGTAAACCTATTTCCCTCTATCTCAAGCAAGCAATTGAGTTGTTGTGAACCAATCATTTATGCTATGATTCAGTTAATCATGTCTTTTATACTTTCTTGTTTAGTACCAATTTTATCTGAATGAATATGACTTTGAAGTTATCAATGATTATGAAGAGATTGTTATGCTTAAATATGAAGGCTCAGCTATAAATTCTAATATGAAAGCTTTGCTTAGAAGTACAATCCGTTAGCAGTTCTCTGACCAAGAACAAAGTTTGCCATCACCAATTATGATTTCTTATGCACCTTTACTTGTGATTTCTCTTTACCTATTTCAAGATGAGTTATATGAGGAAGTTGTTTACTAGAATGTCTTGTGTGAATGAATATGATGCTTCTTGTCCATATTTTATTTATCGACTCTTCACTCCATAAACATGTGGTCTTGTTTATCGAGCTCAGTTTCGCTTGGGGACAAGCGAGGAGTTGATACGTCCAATTTGCATCACTATTTTGTATCATAATTTGTTGTTATTCATTGATATATTTCATATTGGGACACAATACTTATGTTATTTCATTTATTTTGCATGTTTTCATCATTATTGGAGGATCAAGCAGAACTGGATACCAATACTGGAAAAAGCACCGTCGAAACGCAATATTTGGAAGATCAAGCGTAGGAAGGGAATTTCCCGTAAATTCCTACTCGGATGTGGAGGGAGGCAGGAAGGGGAGCGGAGGAACCACTTCGTGGAGCGGACCCTGGGGGCGGCGCGGCCCCGGGCTGGCGCGTCCTGTGGTCTGGGGGCCCCACAGCCCCTTTCGCCTCCTTTTCTTCGCGTACTCCTTCGTCCCGAAAACCTAAGCCACAGAGGGTACCTCACGAAGAGTTACAGCCGCCTCTGCGGGGCGGAGAACACCAGAGAGAAAAGAGCTCTCCGGCGGGCAGGAATCCGCCGGGGAAATTCCCTCCCGGAGGGGGAAATCGACGCCATCGCCATCGTCATCGAGCTGGACATCATCTCCATCATCATCATCATCATCTCCACCATCTACACCGCCATCACCACCGCTGCACCTCGTCACCGCTGTAACAATTTGGGTTGGATCTTGATTGTTTGATAGGGGAAACTCTCCCGGTGTTATTCTCTACTTGTTGTAGATGCTATTGAGTGAAACCATTGAACCAAGGTTTATGTTCAGATTGTTATTCATCATCATATCACCTCTGATTGTATTCCATATGATGTCTCGTGAGTAGTTCGTTTAGTTCTTGAGGACATGGGTGAAGTCTAAATGCTAGTAGTGAATTATGGTTGAGTAATATTCAATGTTATGATATTTAAGTTGTGGTGTCATTCTTCTAGTGGTGTCGTGTGAACGTCGACTACACGACACTTCACCATTTATGGGCCTAGGGGAGTGCATCTTGTATTCGGTTGCTAATTGCGGGGTTGCCGGAGTGACAGAAACCTAAGCCCCCGTTAGTATATCGATGCAGGAGGGATCGCAGGATCTCAGAGTTTAAGGTTGTGGTTAGATTTATCTTAATTACTTTCTTGTAGTTGCGGATGCTTGCAAGGGGTATAATCACAAGTATGTATTAGTCCTAGGAAGGGCGGTGCATTAGCATAGGTTCACCCACACAACACTTATCAAAACAATGAAGATTATTAAACCACATGAAGCGAAAGTACTAGACTAAAATCCCCGTGTGTCCTCAAGAACATTTGGTCATTATAAGTAAACAAACCGGCTTGTCCTTTGCGCTAAAAAGGATTGGGCCACTCGCTGCAATTATTTCTCTCGCATTTTACTTACTCGTACTTTATTCATCTGTTACATCAAAACTCCTTGAATACTTGTTTGTGAGCATTTACAGTGAATCCTTCATCGAAACTGCTGCCAACACCTTCTGCTCCTCGTTGGGATCGACATTCTTACTTATCGAAGATACTACGATACACCCCACATACTTGTGGGTCACATGCAGCCTCTCTCACTCCTTCTAATATTTGTCTATATTATTCCTAGCCACACAAGCAGAATCTTTCCCTCTCTCTCCTCTCTAATCATACCGATCAAATAAATGCGTCCACCGGCCCAGGCGAGGGTAGACGCATGCGGACATCTGCGGACGTTTTGTGTCCGTGCCCGACATGGAACATAAATATGCGTCGCCCGGCTGAGATGCCCTAAATGGTAGTGGTAGCTGGTAGTACAGGAGATTTCTTTCCACCAGGCAACAAACATGTATCTGGCTTTTGAGAGTATCACGCACACATCCAGCATACTTCATACACACCATGAAGCAAGGCTGACGTCTATCTCTGCTTCCTGTCTCTCATCTTTTGCTCTGGGGCCAGTACATGGCATGGTCTTACGAATGTGGATCATTCCTGCCCATCGTACTTTACAATCGTACAACGACTGAAACCAATGTAACTCATCAACAGTTAATTCAAAACTATTCGGCTGGTGCGACAAACACTAAGATTGGGTTTCAAATGAAATGCTCAGGGCAGTGGCAGTGGGTTTCAAATCAAACAGCCGCAGCAGATCTCATCTGTTTTCTAGTTCTCCTAGACAAAACAGGAGTAAATCCTTCTTCATCACTTTTCCCCTCGGTGGAATCCAGCAACTGAATCTTCATCCCTTCACGTGTTTCATTTGTTTTAGGTCCACAACCAGGTTTAATTTTAAGACAATGATCAGAGGCACTAGTGGTAGCCCCATCTTTAATTTTAACATGTTTGGACTTCTTGTTTTCTTCATTACCAAGATGATTACATTTTATGATGATTACATTTTATTACTTTTATTGTCGATGGTATGGTGACGGTTTTAATTTGGTAATGAAGAAACAGAAGTCCAAACATGTTAGTGTGAGAACACCTTAAAACAAAATTTGGTTCACAGTTAATGTAGAGTGCTCCATGCCCAGTAGAGCAGCGCCTTTGTAGAAGTTGAACACATCTTAATCAGAGACGGTTCAACGTCTTCTTTCCTCTCCGAACAAACCACTATCTTCCCACTCTAGGTCCTTGTGAAGACATCCATGACGTACGGTGGGGGTGGCCCATTCGCGGAGAGCGGCGGCTTATCCATCACGGTGCTTGCATACACGTCCACTCAAAATGTTGAGCAGGATTTCAGGGACAACAAAGACCTTGTAGTCAGGGACATAGCGGGGATCGAACACAAGATATTTGGTATAGTTGCCCCCATTGGCTACGAGAGGATGCGCCGTGTTCAGGCACTTGCGCCCATTGCCTCGTGGCGGGGTTAACCTGTTGTCGTTAGAAAGCAAGAGAGCTTATTGCAGGAGTCTAATGAAACGCTCCTGGTTGATCCGATGCGACGGCCAAGATCAGCGAGATCTGTGGCCGATGGGAGCGGAGAAGAGCAGGAGTGAGATCTTCTTCATCGTCGGTATCGGTGTAAAGCTTCAGTCGTCTGACTGAGGAAGATGCCGCCGGCGAGGTGTGAGAGTTAGTAGCGATGGTACGTCCATGGCTGGCCCAGCGCCACACATTTTCGATATAGCAGCCCAGCGGAGATATAAGCGAGTTGTTGGGAGGAAGCGGTGGAAGCGTCCAGCAGCATGTCCTCCGATAGTATCGTGTCCGGGTCCATGTCGGCCGGTGTCGAGTTGAAAGAGATTATTTCGTTCGGATGACTGGATTACCTGAGAGGATTTTTACCTGATGGAGTGCCTGGTTTTTCTACAGCACCGCCACCTAACTAATATATGCACGTGGATGGAGTCCGTGTCCGACTCGACTTCGACAAGACCAAAACGAACGCCGTAGTAGAATGCAAATTGGGCGAGGGGAATTCAGTGCTTATGGACGTGGACATGCATGACTCGCGGAAGCTCCTTCAAGTTCAAGAGGACAAAGAAATGTAAAGCCCAACGAGCTAGGCTGCGGAGGAGGCGGGCTGGGGTGCATGTCCAGGCCCTAGCTCTACATAGTACACAAGGGTTCCCAACATTTTTTCATTTTTGCTTGTGTTTAAATCCAGAAACTTCTATTTTTGTATTGACGTTAAACCTAGACTCAAATCTGAAACACGATGAGGAACAAGTGGAGTTGGTAGGAAGACAATACCAGCTCAAATCTGTTATCAATTTTAATGAACTTGCTCGATCAAAGATCAATTTATCGGCATTGACCACAAACTAGCCGTTTAGACATAAGCGTTCGTCCCTAGGCTTCCCTTGACGAAACCCTAAAAAATCCGCCGAGCCCCCTGTCTCTCTCTCCTCCTCGCCATACCAAAACCTTGCCGGCGAAGCTCGGGTGCATCGGCGGCAGCGGGGCCAACCCCTTCTCATTCGCGTGGTCTTGTGGCCGCACGGAGCGCGGCCGACGGAGCGCGCGCTGGGCGTTGGGAGCAGCGGTGCGTCAGCTGCGGCGACGGTGCGGAGGCTTTCGCGGCGGGTGCGAGGCTCGTGGCGGCGGCGGCCGCCGATTGCGGGCGGGCGAC
Organism: Lolium multiflorum; assembly: GCA_030979885.1. Classification (NCBI taxonomy): domain Eukaryota; kingdom Viridiplantae; phylum Streptophyta; class Magnoliopsida; order Poales; family Poaceae; genus Lolium; species Lolium multiflorum. The sequence continues at coordinate 132,605,229 of CM061751.1, forward strand.
GCGAGCTCCTCTCTCGGCGGGTGCGGGAGGTGAGCAGAGTTGACCCGGCCCGGCGAGTGCAGCCTGCCAGCGGCGGCGACCTGTGTGCCGCCTAGGGAGCTGGGATCACCGGCGCCTCGCGGGGCGGGCGGGCCGGGCCCCGCCCTGACGGATCGGCCCGATTTGGGGATCTCAATTCGGTGGGCGCGTGAGGTGGTCGAGTCTTTGTGTGCTACCTTGGTGGAAAGCTTGGCGGCGGGCGTGGCCTACGGTGTTGGTGAGTCTTTGGGAGCGTGCGGCTTCCTACATGCCGAGCGGGGGCTGGTGCCATGCGAATCCATCGTCTTCTAAGTCACATGATCTTGGTGTTCCCTTGACCCACGGGGTTGGGGTCTGGAGTCCTCGGGGAGGTGCTCTCAATCGGGTTCGATGCTTCCGGGGAGCGGGGGGGGGTCATGGTGCTCGTTCATGAAGGTCTCTCATTTCATCTATTCTCCATTGAGCTACGACTAGGGCCTTGAGCGGCGACCTGGAAGGTGGGAATCATATTGGTTGGCGAGCAAGCCAATGACTGCAGTGTTGGTGGTGACCACGGCCGTGAGACGGCAGTGAGTCGACGGTCGAGTGTTGTGGGGTGTGAATGCGGTGATGTTGCCAGGAAACCTTGCCCCTCGGGCCACGGCGGCGCGTCCGCGACGGCGTTCCCTTGTTGAAGAGAGCGCCGTGAGGCCAATCTTCGTCCCTCTCGCCGTTGGTGAAAACCCAGATCCTCGGATCGGGCGGTGGCGGCACTCCGGTGTCGTGCTCTTCTTGAGAACCTTGTCTTGGAGCCCTGGCGAGGCTCAGGTGGTTGTGGCCGGAGGTGATTCTTCGGCGATCTTCGGCAAGGCTTGCTCCGTGCCCTTCCCTTGTGAGCTTCGCCCGCTCTTTGTTCGGTTTGTAGGCATCATGGGTTGGTCCCCGGTGGTAGTGGAAGCTTCCGGTGCGTTTACTGCGACGGAGGAGTTACGGTGAAAGCGTGATGAAAAATGGCTGCGCTCTCGAGTGAGCTCCGGCCCATTTCTTGTAGACTCCAGCTCTCCGGAGTCCTCGTGGGCGCTTTGGCTGAGCATGTTGATCGCGCTGAGTTGTAGCTTCTTCGGTAGTTCGTGTGGGTGTGCGGTGTGGATTCGTAAGATAAGGTTCGGCACTTTGTATGGATTCTGCATTTGTTGATTCTTTGTTAATTGAAGTTGAGCAGCAGTGCCTTTTATCTAAAAAAAAACATACTAAACCGGACCAGAGGTTGAGCACGCCTGGCAGTGTAGATCGTTTACCCGAAACTAGAAAGCCTAGAAAAAGGAATCGTTCGAAAGAGGTAGGATTACAAACAATGAAGACCAAGGCAAGATGCCCGGGTGTGCCTTTACAGAAAGACGGAGCTACCTACTAGTGCCCCGGTCTGTTGCTCTGCAGTTTGCGGTTCAGACATGGGACGATGGGAGTTCGTACGCTGGTCTGAAACTGAAAAGATAACTTTGACCGGACCACGACCGAATTTCTCTGTCAGTCATCAGTAACAACACCACGCCTCCTGCCTTTTTGCGTTGCTTGTCTCGAATCACGAAAATAAACTAGAGCATCTCCACTCGTCACACGACAGGCCGGCGGCGTTTTACATCCGGGCCAGTAAATCGACGGTCGCCCCCGGTTCTCGTTTCGTCCGGAATTGGGCCTAGTTTCATCCGGCGATCCCACGCCATCCCCGGCCCCCCGGGGAGCGCTCGGGGACTCCGGACGAAACGAAAGCGCGGGAAATACCGAGGAAACTTCCCGCGCGTCTGGTGGCCCCAACTTGTCGGCGAGAGAAACCGATCGTCGTCCTCATCGCATCGTCTTCCGCGCGCTGTAAAAGCCTGCCGCCGGTCTGCATTCGCCGTCCACGCGGCGAGTTAATGTCGTCGTCTTCCGCGCACGCATCGTCTTCCGCGCGCACTCCACGCGGTCAAAGGCTGCCGCGAATTGACTCGCCGCGGACGCCCGTCACCTCCACGCGCATTAATCCCCGTGCCAGCCGCACTATCGCCCGCTCCGCTCGCCGCCGGGGGTACCAAGTGATCCACTCTCCCCTCCAGTCTCCCTCTAGTCTCCGTCACTCTCCCCCACTCTCCGAAGATGGCATTCTCAGAAGCCGGCAGCGGCGCTGACCAACAACGCTTCCATGCTTCATCACGCGTGGAGAGGGCACCTCACCGAGGCGGGGGTACCCTGCCCGCGGACACGAGAACGCCCCGGCGGTGGGTAGCGAGGCGAGCCGTGGCGGCGTGCCAATCCACGCCGCGCCTCGGGGCAACCTCTCGACATCGATGCTCGAGGAGCGCGGATGAGATGACGGATGAGGAGCGCCGAACCACGCCACCACCCCGGCCTTCTGCGGCGTGGAACTCATACTTCTGTAGCAGCCGGTGGGGCGGGAGCTCGCCGTCTGACGGCCCGCGCCTCCGCCTCCGGCGCAACAACTCGGGCCGCAAACGTTGGTGGAGCGCGCCGGGCCGGAGCCTCGAGGCCGTCATCGAGCACATCCAGGCGGCAACTTCCCGGTGCGGCGACGATGCCCGCTCCATCGAGGGCATCGGCGAGCCGCCGCCGGGGAAACGTCTGGCAGCCACGGCGCATGGCTGCCAGCTCGTCGTCTTCCGGATCGGCGCCGAGGTCATCCTTGGCGCCGGTGAGCGAGGAGGAGGCGGCGATCGCCTTGACCGGCGCGTGAAGACGGAGCCGCGTCTCCGCCGCCGACCCCGGAAGGCGCGGCAGCCCAGCGCCCTCGTCATCGCGACCGGCCTTCCGCGCCGCGGGCGACCGGAAGAGGGCGAAAAGAGGCCCCGCCGCACTCATTTCGCCGAGGAGGAGGCGACGCCTTGAGAGGAGAGACGCCCGACTGGCGGAGAAGCGATCGCCGGTCGGCCGAAAGACTTGGAGAAGCGCGAGGACGACGCCGGACTGGAATGGACGGCCCACACGGCGGGAGGGGCGGCGGGAGGCGGAGGGCGGCGGCGGCGGCTGCTGAGGACACGGCCGCCGCACGCAGCGCGCCGCCGCGCGCCCGCTGCTGCACCTGGCCGCCAACGGCTTCGATGCCGCGCGCTTCCGCCGTCCCGCGACACCTCCTTCGGCCCGTCGCCCTCCCGTCGTCGACCTCGGAGTCCTCACGACGACGACATGCTTCGCCATCCCGAGGGTGGTGGGGAAACGCCGGCCGAGCGCGACCAGGCGCGCAGCCGAAGGACGGCAGCTCGGCAGCCAGCAGCCAGCGACTACGATTCTACACGCCATTTAGGCATGGTCTTCGTGTTTAGAAATAGCATTTGAATTCCCTAGCCGGGTCGAAATATAGTCGAGTCCGGCCTCTATGTATGAACTCCGCCCGTTATATGATAAATATCATTAAATTTAGTCTATATTCACCCGTTTTTAGCCGTAGTTTGTCAAGTTTCCGTTTTTCAAATTCGCCTCGTCGACTTCGCCTGGGCACGCGGCTGGGAAACTACCTCCCCACGCCAAATCTTCCTCCAATCCGGACGAAAAATTCGCCGGATTTGGGCGTGGGAGCGCCAGCAGTGGGGATGCTCTAAGCAATCCGGAAGATGGTATCTGCCTTCAAGTCTCTGATTTACTGTACTTTCAAGTGGTGGATGTTACATGTTTGTACTATCCTCTATAGAGAATTCAGAAATGCGGTTGGTAATCGGTGGCCCGGATTAGGGCTCTCTCTCACTCCCCGCAGCCCGGCTCCCAGCCCCTTGAGGCATCTCCGGCGAGGAGACGTATAATTATGTCAAGTATCTTGTCCCTTTTCAGCCGATAAGGACGTATTTATTTAATAGCATGCGTGATTAGAGGAGAAAAGGAAAGATTCTATTTACCGTGGCTAGGAGCAATGGCGTGAGTGATTAAAGGAGGGAGAGAGAGCTGCATGCGAGACCAAACGGACAGAAACGGACGCCGCGAGACGCGTCCACCTGAGACTCATTCTAGCACATATTTGGTCCGTTTTGCGGAGACGGACAGCTGCGGTCATTTTCGTCTGGCCTGTTGGAGCGCGTTTTTTTGTCCTTGTGACGCAAACGGACAAAAACGTCGGTTGCATCGCCTCGTTGGAGATGCCACGAGGTCGACCAAGTGTCCCGGCTCCTACCTCCACCCTCTGGGGATACCATTTGTGTGCAGTAGTACTAGTAGTAGGGATCTTGGATGTGTGTCGGTAGTGGGCCTTACGCCTTAGTTTGGAGTGGATCTCCGGGTTCTGATACGATACGGAGGGTAGGGCTCCTCCTTGTCCACATTCTTGCTCCAACGGTCAGGTGTGGAAGACGAAGGACATTTGCTTGCTATAGAATACGATCGTTTTTACGCTGTGGGGATGCAATCGCGAGAGCATGGTGGCTGTGGAGGCATCCTCTAGCCATCAGTGGTGGCGAGGAGAGAGGTAGGGTTGTCTCCATGTGTGCTCAGGCCACATGGCGCCATGCGGTAGAAGAAGAACACCTTGCCTCTTTGTAGATCGGGAGGTCGAATGCAGTGGGAGGCGGATCTTTGCGTCTATGAGAGAGAAACCTCAGACGTGGTCACCGTTGACGACATTAGTTGAAGAATTGCGCTCGAGTTCTTTGAGAGCTTTTCTTCTCAACATCGACGACAAGTCTCCATTCAGTTGTTGAACTCAGCGGTTGTAGGTATCCGTTCTGTTATAAAGCAACAAACAAATAACGAAGAGCGATAAAGGAATACGCGTGGGAGACTAGTTGCGTGGAAAACCCCTTCCAACGAAGAGGAAAAACCATGGTGATCGGCCATTAAACTTTACTATATCGGGGAGTGTTTACAAACGCCGTGGGTTATCTTATAATCTGATAAACCCTAGCCGGCGACACAAGATATATATAGAAGCGGTGCCAACCGATCCGTGCCGTAAACGTATATGAATTTGGATCACAATAGCAGTTCCCTCCATGATCGCTACGTTGTCGGCCCGAAAAGGTGTTCTTCCTCTAGGCCATGGCCTTGATGTAGAGGTCTTCTAGCTTGAGTGACATGCTCGCTGCTCTACCCCAAGGGGCAATGTCCCCGGTGGTGGAGAAAGTTACAGCGGTGGAGAAGGAGCGATGAGAAGAACAAGACCTGATTGTGTTTCTTTTTCTATATTTGGGGTATTCTTTGCAATCATGCAGGGCCATGTTGTATTTTTCTTCTTAGGCCCTTTCTGTTATTGTAATTCCACCGTTGATAATATAAGGCGGCATTAAGGGTCCTTCCAGACCTCTTCCCGTTCCAAAAAATGCAGTTAGTGTGAAGCTGAAACCACTTAACTTTCAATCGCTAGCACCACGCTTGATTGTTCAGAATAATAAACGAAATTGACAAAAAATTTGCATTTTAGGGGGGAAATCTACAGCATTTCTCGGAGTAAGGTCATTGTTTCTAACCTGAACAGGAAAAACTCTTAACAAAAATGGACGAATACATCCGTGGCGTGTAAGATCCCTGTGAAGGTTTAAGCTGGAGTAACTGCAAGGTGTGAGCACCCATAGCATAGAGATAATAGCATCTCCAAGTCCCGTTACTAAAGGGTTCCTAAAGATATTTAGACACGAATAACCATGCAAGGTTGCGTGTTTAAGAAGAGAGCTTTTCAGTGCAGGCGTCCCAATACCATATTCGACGTCCCGAGTTAGTCCAGCTATACAGGCACTTGTCGAATACGCCGGACATAACAAGATGACGACGTGGCGAGTGTGAGCCCGTCATGTCATCGCCTGATGACGTCGAAACCACCGGCGAACGTCGAAGTGGTCAACACCGTAAGCCGAAACGACAGAGTGCGGCTGGCCCAGTCCCTCGGGCTGACGGCCACTAAAGCCTCACAGTCGCGCGCCGATCACAAGTGCAAGGCGTGCCACCGACCTATACACAGTCGAGGAAGGTGTGGATGATGCCTCGCTTAGTTCCTGCAGGCACACACGTACACGTTAAATACGAGCCTCGATCGGCTCTCAGGTTGTCTGAATCGGCTCGTGGAGCCGATCCACCCATGATTCGTCCGAGGTGGCCGAATATATGGTGAGGTCATGATCATGATAAAGCGTATGGATCTGACAGTCTGGGGTTTCACACTAATCGGATCATCTACTCACGATTAGGCTCGCGCTCCTGATGGCGTAAGCCAGCCCTAGACAGAGCCTAAAGCCAACACTAGGTTGATCCTCGGAACGTCCTGTCTAGGGCCAGCAAACTAGCCGCTGGATCCTCCAGCCCCTTGTAAGGCCTAACTATTGCGGATATTAAACTAATCCTTGATGAACCAGGAAGCAACTATAACGGATCGGATCTACTAAACAACGATCAAGCGGGGTGCCGCCCCTGCACCCATGATGAGGTACAGGGACGGCTAGATGCGCAAGGGTTGCACTACGACAGCATATGATACTAGGAACAATGCTAACCCTAACACATCTATGATAACTACGTTGCTCGCCATCAAAAAGGCTTCAGCACGAGCAACGCATGAACAACTAGGCAGGCTCGTGCTGCCTAGATCGCGAGATGCGATCTAGGCAGCATGGTGCTTAGAACCCCTCGAGACGAAGAGTTGGCGATACTTGAGGATTGGTTTGTGTTGAGCGTTGGTTGTGTTTATTTATAAACCTAAGATACATATTTATAGTCCCGGGGACTTTCTAATGTGGGCGTGCACTAAATCGTGCACGAGATAGATTCTAACTTCTAAACTAACATCGATCTAATATATTAGAATCGTGGGTAGTTGTAGCCCAATTTGAGGTATAAGGCGATTCACATGTTTCTTCTATGTACAATCTTCACACCCATCTTGATCGGCCACCTCTGACTGCGGTCAAATTCCGGTGATAACACATGCCCCCTGGTTTTGATAATGATAATTGCAAAACCATATGCATTCTTCGAAGAAATTCATGTCGTGGAGAAGCCGTCGTAGTTTTCTTCATGATGACGCCTTGCCTCCTAGTCTTCAGCACACGCGGCTTGACGGTTCTGGCACCACGTCCTCGGGAACTGCTTAGGTATTAAACCACGTATTCTCAGCATTTTAGCCACTACACATGGCTTACCATCAGCTGCAGAAAAACCCTCCTCCATAGTCATGACCTCCTCTTCGTCTTCTTCCTCATCAGGTCTTTCCACCCAATCCTCCACCTCCCGCGAGCCAACGCCTGAATGGGGTCCACAGGAGGCCCATGCGGCCGACATCCGCCGCGCCATAGCCGCGGGGACCAGAGTCGACCCGACTCCTTCGTTTGGTGCGAAGGCGACCAGACTTTAACGGACGGGAGAGTGACCTTTGCTTTCGCTGGCGGCCGAGGGCGGTCGGAGGAGGAGCGACGACGACTGACTTCTCTGGGGCTACTCCCCAGGGAGGTGAGAAGGAGGATACACCTCCTCAGAAGCAGACCGCCGGCCAGCGTCTCTGCTCACAGGCGGGCAACATCTGCGACCGGCGCCCGGCGACATGGCGACGCTAGCGAAGAAGATGAGGACAATGAAGGTCCTGCCGGTGGTCACTACAGCAGTGACGACGAGCCGGCCGGGAGCAGCGCTGATGATGGCGAGGATGAGGACAGCAGCGGCCCTTAGATAGGATAGAGCTAGGAGTAGTAGATGGGGCAATGTTCCTCTAGCAACTCCCTTTGAAAACAATCGGCTCTTTATGTAAGAAATCTCTGCTTATCAATGAAGATTTAACTTGATTTTGCCGATTTCTTTTATACTGAGTCCGCCGATTGTCAATCCGGTAGATGCTTAATGAGCCGATGGCAAAGCATCAGCTTTCAAATGGATTGCAAAACAGATGGTGCCTTCTCAGTCTTCGACTGCGTCCGCAAATTGAGACCAAACCTCAAATCGAACAGGTCCGACGCGACTTTAGGCAAAGGCCTTTAGACTTTTAACATCTGTCGAATATGATGTTAGATCTGATAACAATTCACAGGGTTAATGCTCCCAGGAAGCGGCGACCTTGGCGTTGAAGCCGACACCTCACCTTAACAAGTGTTTATCCACACGACTTCTCCGGCGATGTAGCACTCTGTGCCATGAGCTGGCCTAAAGGTCTAACCAGCGATGGCCGGTCCCCTCCTTCAAACTCCTCCCGTCAACCCTGGTGGTTTTACTCACGCAAGAACCCTCTCATTACGACATGGCTATGGCCAACGAGAGACATCTAATTTCAACACCACGGGCTCGCTGCCCCCGAGCCTCGATCAAAGTGACCCGAAGTTGTACCGGCTGCATTGGGCCACTACCAGCTCCTCTCTTGCTAAGGGTAGCATCAGCCGATTACGGCCGAATCGGTTGTCAACGAAGAACTTCGGGTGAGGCGCACCACAAGTCTCTTTGGTCAGATGAGGCAACCTTTGGTGAAAATGAAGTTCAATCCAACGGGATGACCGCCGATTGTTCTCGTGATCCTAGACGTTACGCATCCATCTTTGTTCCTAATGTTTGGTCAGGGTTGTGATCCTCAAACACGTTTAGCGAAGCCTCAACACCTTAAATGAGAAAAAGGGCCGTCTTGGACGCCCAAACTGATGCTTCTGTCGATGCTGCCTAGCTTGAAGTCATGCAGAAGGAGGGGAAGTCCTTGATGACTGGTCCTTTCTTCTGTTTGTAACAGTCGTATCCCTTGAGTCGATGGCCGTGCAGCGGCTTTGTCCTTAAGTCATTACTCGCAACGGTGTGCTCAAATTATTTCTGTAGTTTAGATTTTTTGAAGGCGATCTCTCCATAATGATAGGCAAGCAGAAATGAGCAGCACTGCAGTAAAAGTGTATATGCCCCACTTACCAATAGCGCTTCACTCCCCGGCAACGGCGCCAGAAAATAGTCTTGATGACCCACAAGTATAGGGGGTGTATCGTAGTACTTTCGATAAATAAGAGTGTCGAACCCAACGAGGAGCAGAAGGTGTTGGCAGCAGTTTCGATGAAGGATTCACTGTAAATGCTCACAGACAAGTATTCAGGGGGTTTTGATATTGCAGATAAATAAAGTACAAGTAAATAAAATGCGAGAGAAATAATTGCAGCGAGTGGCCCAATCCTTTTTAGCACAAAGGACAAGCCGGTTTGTTTACTTATAATGACCAAACGTTCTCGAGGACACACGGGGATTTTAGTCTAGTGCTTTCGCTACATACAGTTGATTAATCTTCATTGTTTTGATAAGTGTTGTGTGGGTGAACCTATGCTAATGCACCGCCCTTCCTAGGACTAATACATACTTGTGATTATACCCCTTGCAAGCATCCGCAACTACAAGAAAGTAATTAAGATAAATCTAACCACAGCCTTAAACTCTGAGATCCTGCGATCCCTCCTGCATCGATATACTAACGGGGGCTTAGGTTTCTGTCACTCCGGCAACCCCGCAATTAGCAACCGAATACAAGATGCACTCCCCTAGGCCCATAAATGGTGAAGTGTCGTGTAGTCGACGTTCACACGACACCACTAGAAGAATGACACCACAACTTAAATATCATAACATTGAATATTACTCAACCATAATTCACTACTAGCATTTAGACTTCACCCATGTCCTCAAGAACTAAACGAACTACTCACGAGACATCATATGGAATACAATCAGAGGTGATATGATGATGAATAACAATCTGAACATAAACCTTGGTTCAATGGTTTCACTCAATAGCATCTACAACAAGTATAGAATAACACCGGGAGAGTTTCCCCTATCAAACAATCAAGATCAAACCCAAATCGTTACAGCGGTGACGAGGTGCTGCGGTGGTGATGGCGGTGTAGATGGTGGAGACGATGATGATGATGATGGAGATGATGTCCAGCTCGATGACGATGGCGATGGCGTCGATTTCCCCCTCCGGGAGGGAATTTCCCCGGCGGATTCCTGCCCGCCGGAGAGCTCTTTTCTCTCTGGTGCTCTCCGCCCCGCAGAGGCGGCTGTAACCCTTCGTGAGGTCCTCTCTGTGGCTTAGGTTTTCGGGACGAAGGAGTACGCGAAGAAAAGGAGGCGAAAGGGGTTGCCCCCCAGAGCATAGGGTGGCGCGGCCAGGGCCTGGGCCGCGCCGCCCTATGGTCTGGGCCCACAGTGGCCCCTCTCTTCTTCCCCTTCTGGCTCCCTCCGTCATCTGGAAAAATAGGAATTTTCGTGAAATTCCCTTCCACAGTTGATCTTCCGAAATATTGCGTTCTGACGGTGCTTTTTCCAGCAGAATCCTGGCTCCGGTGCTTGATCCTCCAATGATGATGAAACATGCAAAATAGATGAAATAACATAAGTATTGTGTCCCAATATGAAATATATCAATGAATAACAACAAATTATGATACAAAATAGTGATGCAAATTGGACGTATCAACTCCCCCAAGCTTAGACCTCGCTTGTCCCCAAGCGAAACTGAGCTCGATAAACAAGACCACATGTTTATGGAGTGAAGAGTCGATAAATAAAATACGGACAAGAAGCATCATATTCATTCACACAAGACATTCTAGTAAACAACTTCCTCATATAACTCATCTTGAAATAGGTAAAGAGAAATCACAAGTAAAGGTGCATAAGAAATCATAGTTGGTGATGGCAAACTTTGTTCTTGGTCAGAGAACTGCTAACGGATTGTACTTCTAAGCAAAGCTTTCATATTAGAATTTATAGCTGAGCCTTCATATTTAAGCATAACAATCTCTTCATAATCATTGATAACTTCAAAGTCATATTCATTCAGATAAAATTGGTACTAAACAAGAAAGTATAAAAGACATGATTAACTGAATCATAGCATAAATGATTGGTTCACAACAACTCAATTGCTTGCTTAGGATAGAGGGAAATAGGTATACTGACTCAACATAAAAGTAAAAGACAGGCCCTTCGCAGAGGGAAGCAGGGATTAAATCATGTGCTAGAGCTTTTCAAGTTTTGAAATCATATAAAGAGCATAAAAGTAAGATTTTGAGCGGTGTTTGTTGTTGTCAACGAATGGTAGCGGGCACTCTAACCCCCTTGCCAAACGAACCTTCAAAGAGCGGCTCCCATGAGGGACGGCATCTCTACCAGCAAGGTAGATCATCCCCCTTCTCTTTTGTTTACACATGTATTTTAGTTTTATTTAGGATGACACTCCCCCCAACCTTGGCTTTCTCAATCCATGGCTAACCGAATCCTCGGGTGCCTTCCAACATTCACATACCATGGAGGAGTGTCTATTGCAAAATTAAGTTGCTTACTGATGAATCAGAGCAAAACATGTGAAGAGAATTATTAATGAAAGTTATTAATTGGGGCTGGGAACCCCGTTGCCAGCTCTTATTGCAAAGTTATTGGATAAGCGGATGTGCCGCTAGTCCATTGGGAAAGTCCGCCCAACAAGATTGAAAGATAAAACACCACATACTTCCTCATGAGCTATAAAACATTGACACAAATAAGGAGTAGTATAGTTTGAATAATTTAAAGGTAGCACATGAAGTATTTACTTGGAATGGCAGAAAATACCATGTAGTAGGTAGGTATGGTGGACACAAATGGCATAGGTTTGGTCTAAGGTTATGGATGTATGAGAAGCATTCCCTCTCGATACAGGTCTTTGGCTAGCAAGGTTTGATAGCAAGCATAAAGGTTGAGGGAAACAAACAAATATACATATGATAGAAACAATCATGCATCTTTCTCATAAGCACAAGCAATTTTAACTTCAGAATACTAAGCATAGAGATAATGGAGTAATGTATCTAAGTGTATTTCTCTCTTTTATTAAACATCAGGATGTTGTTGCTATTGACCAATGCTAAGTTTGCCAAAACCAAATAGATTTACTTAATGTTCCCAAAGTGATATCAATACTCATGTCAAGAATAATCATATAATGGAGATTGCAAACTAAAATAAGGTGTGCAAAAAGTAAATGATAAGACTTCTCATTAATATTCCATAACGATAACTCACACCAACGGATACATAGATAACTAACTAAGAGAGATACTTCCACATTGCATACTATTCTATATGATAACTTCCCTACTCATGATATGACACTACTTGATAGTAAAAGATAAAGGTGGTGATGATGTGATACCGCGGCACTCCCCCAAGCTTGGAACAAACCAAGGGGATGCCAATACCGATGATGAATTACTCCTTCGGTGATGATGGTGAATCTTTGTCGTCATCAGACTTCCATGGAAGAGGCCCTCCATCAACAAAAGACATCTTGGTTTCCGGAAACCTGAAACTAGCAGCATGACTTATGCGCTTAAACCTGTTTTCATACTCACAGTTTTGATTATGGACATCATAGAGTTGAGCTTGGAGTTTGTTGGTGGTGTCGTGAAGTGAGAAGATATCGTCCCACAGCTTCGCAGTCTCCTTCTTGTGTCCATCAATGAGTTCAGACACAATCTTGTGAAAGATATCCACTTCACGCTCAGCCATCTTCTTGTAGTTGAAAACCTCTTGTTCCAGCTTCTCCATCCTGTCTTCCAAGCTCCCTTCTCCCTTAGGACCCTGGACATCTTTGATCTGCAACTCTCCATCCACGAGCTGCAACTCTTTGGGGTGCATCTTCAGCTCGTTCATGTACGGGTTGACGACGTCCTCAAAGAAGCTGTCCTTCTGAGTTCCCGACGAAGACATGATGGATCTAGATCCGAAGCAGATCCTGGCAGAAAACAGCTCGAAACAAAACACGACGAGAAAACGATATTACGGACCTCCAGGGGTCCGGGGGATTATATAGCAAATATTTTTACGACAAAAGGAAGGTTCCAGGTCGAAAACGAGTCGGAAAGGGGCAACGAGGCGGCCAGACCATAGGTCGGCGCGGCCAGGGTGGGGCCCGCGCCGGCCTATGGTGGCACGCCCTCGCGCGTCTTTTCCACTCCGTTTCGATTCCGTAATTTTTCATATTTTCCAAAAACAGCAGAAATAATGTTCGGAAAGGTAAACGCGGACTTTTTATTACCTATACTGTTACCTATTCAAAGTCGAGTTCTGGCGGACTGTCAATTTGTCCTTTGATGAAAGCCTCCGGTGTTTCCACTTGAATAATATCAACATCAACATTATAAGAATCACCCGAGATATAATGCTTGAGTCTTTGTCCATTCACCACTTGTGTGGCATTGCCTTGGAGAGAGCTAATTTTAATTGCTCCTGAACGATACACCTCCTCAACAACATATGGTCCTTCCCACTTCGAGAGTAATTTCCCTGCAAAGAATCTGAGACGAGACCGATACAATAGAACTTGATCTCCAACATTAAATTCTCTTTTGATGATCCTTCTATCATGCCATTTCTTAACTTTTTCTTTAAAGAGTTTAGCATTTTCATAAGCTTCACTTCTCCATTCATCTAGAGAACTTAATTGCAACAACCTCTTATTACCGGCTAATTTAGGATCTTTATTTAATTCTCTAACAGCCCAATAAGCTTTGTGCTCTAGTTCTAAAGGTAAATGACAAGCTTTTCCATAAACCATTTTATAAGGTGACATTCCCATAGGATTTTTATAAGCAGTTCTATAAGCCCATAGTGCTTCTTTCAATTTGCTAGGCCAATTCTTTCTAGATTTATTAACAGTCTTTCCCAAGATAGCTTTAATCTCTCTATTTGATAATTCTACTTGACCACTAGTTTGAGGGTGATAAGCAGAAGCAATTCTATGATTAATACCATACTTAGCAAGAGTTTTTCTAAAACCTCCATGAATGAAATGAGAACCTCCATCAGTCATAATATATCTAGGTACTCCAAATCTAGGAAATATAATATCTACAAGCATTTTTATAGAGGTCTCACCATCAGCACTTTTTGTAGGTATAGCTTCTACCCATTTAGTAACATAATCAACAGCGACAAGTATATGAGTGTTACCGTCTGAAGAAGGGAAAGGACCCATGAAGTCGAATCCCCAACAATCGAATGGTTCAATAACAAGAGTATAATTCATAGGCATTTCATTGCGTCTAGAGATATTACCAACTCTTTGACATTCATCACAAGATAAAATAAATTTCCTTGCATCTTTGAAGAGTGTTGGCCAATAAAAACCTGATTGTAGAACCTTTTGCGCGGTTCTATCTCCAGCGTGATGTCCTCCATAAACACTACCATGACATTTATTCAATATCTCCTGTTGTTCATATTCAGGAACACATCTTCGCATAATACCATCCACTCCTTCTTTATATAAGTGTGGGTCATCCCAAAAATAATGCCTCAAGTCATAAAAGAATTTCCTCCTTTGCTGAGCTGAAAAGGTTGGAGGCAAATACTTCGAAACAATAAAGTTAGCATAATCTGCATACCAAGGGCTCTCTCGCGAGCTCACCTTTATTACAGCCAATTGTTCATTTGGAAAACTATCATTAACAGGAACAGGATCATAAGCAATATTTTCCAATCTAGACAAATTATCAGCAACAGGATTATCAGCACCTTTCCTATCTATAATATGTAAATCAAATTCTTGCAACAGAAGTACCCATCTAATAAGCCTTGGCTTAGCATCTTTCTTTGTCATAAGGTATCTAATTGCAGCATGATCAGTATGAATTGTAACTTTTGAATCAACAATATAAGGTCTAAACTTATCACAAGCAAAGACTACAGCTAACAATTCTTTTTCAGTTGTAGCATAATTTCTTTGAGCAGCATCAAGAGTCTTACTAGCATAATGAATAACATTTAATTTTTTATCTACTCGCTGTCCAAGAACAGCGCCTACAGCAAAATCACTAGCATCACACATAATTTCAAAAGGCAAATTCCAATCAGGAGGTTCAACTACAGGAGCAGTTGTTAAGGCTTTCTTTAGAGTTTCAAAAGCTTCCTTACAATCATCATCAAAAACAAAAGGTACATCTTTTTGAAGAAGATTAGTAAGAGGCTTTGAAATTTTAGAGAAATCTTTAATAAATCTCCTATAAAACCCAGCATGACCAAGAACACTACGAATACCTTTAACATCCCTCGGATAGGGCATCTTCTCAATTGCTTCAACTTTAGCTCTATCAACTTCAATACCTCTCTCAGAAATTTTATGTCCCAATACAATTCCTTCATTAACCATAAAGTGGCATTTCTCCCAATTAAGAACAAGGTTAGTTTCTTCACATCTCTGCAAAACTTTATCGAGGTTTCGCAAGCAATTATCAAAAGAATTCCCATAGACAGAAAAATCATCCATGAACACCTCTACAATACTTTCGCAAAAACCATGAAAAATAGCAGACATGCATCTTTGAAAAGTAGCAGGAGCATTACATAAACCAAAAGGCATACGCCTATAAGCATAAGTTCCATAAGGACAAGTAAAAGTGGTTTTCTCTTGATCTTTAGCTTTAACAGCAATTTGTGAAAACCCAGAATAACCATCAAGAAAGCAAAAATGAGTATTTTTAGATAACCTTTCTAACATTTGATCAATAAAGGGTAAAGGGTAATGATCTTTCTTAGTAACTTTATTAACTTTTCGAAAATCAATGCACATTCTATAACCTACAACTATTCTTTGAGGAATAAGCTCATCATTATCATTAGGCACAACAGTCATTCCTCCTTTCTTAGGAACACAATGCACAGGACTAACCCATCTACTATCAGCAATAGGATATATAATACCAGCTTCAAGGAGTTTTAATACCTCGTTCCTTACCACTTCCTTCATCTTCGGAATTAGACGACGTTGATGTTCAACAACAGGCTTTGCATCTTCTTCCATATTAATAGCATGTTGGCAAATAGAAGGAGAAATCCCTTTCAAATCATCAAGAGTATAGCCAATAGCTCCTCGGTGTTTCTTCAATATTTCCAATAACCTTTCTTCCTCAATCTCTGAAAGCTTAGAACTAATAATAACAGGATATATTTTCTTATCATCAATATGAGCATATTTAAGATTATCAGGTAAAGGCTTTAGATCAAAAACAGGATCTTCCTTCGGTGGTGGTGTTGTACCCAGATCTTCCACCGGTAAATCATGCTTGAGAATAGGTTGGCGAAGAAAAATTTCCTCAAGCTCATCTCTTTCTTTCCTAAAAGCTTCACTTTCACTATTCTCCAAATGTTGCTGCAAAGGATTATTAGGAACAAGAACAATAGATGCACACTGCTCCATTTTAAAATCATTACTAGGCAAGTCAACTTTATAAGGAGTTTTGGTAAATTTAGAAAAGTTAAATTCATAAGGTTCACCAGCAAATCTAGTCAAAATTTTCTCTTTCTTACAATCTATAATAGCTCCACAAGTATTTAGAAAAGGTCTACCAAAAATGATAGGACAATGATCACTAGCAGCAGAACCAAGTACCAAAAAGTCAGCAGGATATTTAATCTTACCACATAGAACTTCCACATCTCGAACAATACCAATTGGAGAAATAGTTTCTCTATTAGCCAGATGAATAACCACATCAATATCTTCAAGTTCACAAGAACCAATTTCGTGCATAATCTCCGTGTAAAGTTCATAAGGTATAGCACTAACACTTGCACCAATATCACATAAACCATAATAGCAATGATCACCAATTCTAACAGATAGCATAGGAACACTAACTTGTTTGGATTTATTAGGATGTGAAACAATATTAGAAGCATCTTCACAGAAAATAATATGACCATCCTCCACATTCTCAGTCACAAGATCTTTAACTATTGCAACAGCAGGTTCAATTTTAATTTGTTCTTCAGGTTCTTTAGGTTTCTTTTCACTTTTATTAACCGCACTAGATATGACAGAGTACTCCTTCATTTTAGCAGGGAAAGGAGTTTTTTCAATATAAGCTTCAGGAATAACATTATCAACAGTTTCAATCACTACACATTTGTTTACAGATGAATCAATTTTATCTTTATACGGTTCATGATACTTATCAAAATTCTTCTTAGGCAATTCATAATGAGAGGCAAAAGCTTTATAAAGATTTGCAACAACTTGGGAATCAAGACCATATGTAGCACTCATATTACGAAATTTATCAGTATCCATAAAAGCTTCAATGCATTTATAATCATAAATTATACCTGATTCTCTATCTTTGTCGTTCTCCCATCCTTCAGTATTTTCTTGGATCCGATCAAGAAGGTCCCTTTTAAACTCTTCATTCTTGCGTGTAAATGATCCAGAACAAGAAGTATCCAGCAAGGTCTTGTCTTGAAAAGAAAGTCTTGCATAGAAATTATCAATAATAACATTACCAGGAAGCTCATGAATGGGGCATTTGAGCATTAAAGACTTCAATCTCCCCCAAGCTTGGGCAATACTCTCTCCATCATGAGGCCAGAAATTATATATGCGGTTCCGATCTTTGTGAATTTCACTTGGAGGATAAAATTTGGAATAGAATAAAGGCACAATGTCCTCCCAATCAATAGAATCACCATTCTTCAGCAATTTATACCAGTGCGCCGCTTTACCAGACAGCGATATAGTGAATAGTTTCTTCCTAACTTCATTCATAGAAATACCTGCACATTTGAATAACCCGCATAATTCATGCAAAAACAGTAAATGATCACCGGGATGGACAGTTCCATCCCCTTCATAGCGGTTATCCATAACACGTTCAATAATTTTCGTAGGTATTTTATATGGTACTACTTCCTCACCTGGCGCTTCATCCACTACCGTTGCAGTAGTAGTAGATTTCCCAAATAGAAATTGAAGAGAAGATCTCTCCATAATGATTTATAGCAGCAGGCAGAAATAAAATCAGCACAAACAGTAAATTTCCTTACCAATTCCACTTACCAATAGCGCTTCACTCCCCGGCAACGGCGCCAGAAAATAGTCTTGATGACCCACAAGTATAGGGGGTGTATCGTAGTACTTTCGATAAATAAGAGTGTCGAACCCAACGAGGAGCAGAAGGTGTTGACAAGCAGTTTCGATGAAGGATTCACTGTAAATGCTCACAGACAAGTATTCAGGGGGTTTTGATATTGCAGATAAATAAAGTACAAGTAAATAAAATGCGAGAGAAATAATTGCAGCGAGTGGCCCAATCCTTTTTAGCACAAAGGACAAGCCGGTTTGTTTACTTATAATGACCAAACGTTCCTGAGGACACACGGGAATTTTAGTCTAGTGCTTTCGCTTCATACAGCTGATTAATCTTCATTGTTTTGATAAGTGTTGTGTGGGTGAACCTATGCTAATGCACCGCCCTTCCTAGGACTAATACATACTTGTGATTATACCCCTTGCAAGCATCCGCAACTACAAGAAAGTAATTAAGATAAATCTAACCACAGCCTTAAACTCTGAGATCCTGCGATCCCTCCTGCATCGATATACTAACGGGGGCTTAGGTTTCTGTCACTCCGGCAACCCCGCAATTAGCAACCGAATACAAGATGCACTCCCCTAGGCCCATAAATGGTGAAGTGTCGTGTAGTCGACGTTCACACGACACCACTAGAAGAATGACACCACAACTTAAATATCATAACATTGAATATTACTCAACCATAATTCACTACTAGCATTTAGACTTCACCCATGTCCTCAAGAACTAAACGAACTACTCACGAGACATCATATGGAATACAATCAGAGGTGATATGATGATGAATAACAATCTGAACATAAACCTTGGTTCAATGGTTTCACTCAATAGCATCTACAACAAGTATAGAATAACACCGGGAGAGTTTCCCCTATCAAACAATCAAGATCAAACCCAAATCGTTACAGCGGTGACGAGGTGCTGCGGTGGTGATGGCGGTGTAGATGGTGGAGACGATGATGATGATGATGGAGATGATGTCCAGCTCGATGACGATGGCGATGGCGTCGATTTCCCCCTCCGGGAGGGAATTTCCCCGGCGGATTCCTGCCCGCCGGAGAGCTCTTTTCTCTCTGGTGTTCTCCGCCCCGCAGAGGCGGCTGTAACCCTTCGTGAGGTCCTCTCTGTGGCTTAGGTTTTCGGGACGAAGGTACGCGAAGAAAAGGAGGCGAAAGAGGCTGTGGGGCCCCCAGAGCATAGGGTGGCGCGGCCAGGCCATGGGCCGCGCCGCCCTATGGTCTGGGCCCACAGTGGCTCCTCTCTTCTTCCCCTTCTGGCTCCCTCCGTCATCTGGAAAAATAGGAATTTACGTGAAATTCCCTTCCACAGTTGATCTTCCGAAATATTGCGTTCTGACGGTGCTTTTTCCAGCAGAATCCTGGCTCCGGTGCTTGATCCTCCAATGATGATGAAACATGCAAAATAGATGAAATAACATAAGTATTGTGTCCCAATATGAAATATATCAATGAATAACAGCAAATTATGATACAAAATAGTGATGCAAATTGGACGTATCAACTCGTGGCAGCTTTCCTGCGACTAAACAAGTTGGTGCGATTAATTTGCCGATTCTGGAATCGTCTTCTTGTTGTCGTCGATCGGTGCTATTTATAGAATCTTAGATTCAAAATCTGTAATAGCGACGCCCATTCGGCCATCCTTTTTCTCCACAGGTATTACATTGGAAAGGCTTTCAGCGTACCTGCGTGGCGATGAACCGGTGTCCCCAACTTTTTGATCACCTTCTTGACTCTCTAATCTCTTCGGCCCGCCCGGTGTAAACCCATAGTCCGGATCCGCCGCCTCCTAGGTCAACGCTTGTCAAATTGGGGCGATACTTGATCGCTCCCCGCCCCCAGCGGGAGGCGACTCTTTCCTGGTTATCTCATGCGATCTGCAAGCCTTGCCGTATTAACAAGACGGCCACCAGCTCTGCTTATATGCTTGGCTGAACTGAGATGTCGACCTCACGACAGGCTAACATTATCAACTTCATCTATCTGAAGAAGTAACCGGCCTTACTCTATCTCCATATTGCACAATTCCGCCATTGCGGATCGTTGGTGGCATGGGGAACGTGTCATGCCAGTTGCAGTATGGCTTGCCGGTCATCTCTTGTAACTGGGGATTTTGTGGCCCGTGGGTAGCCTTCAGTGTTTCCTTCGACAAACCAAGTTCAAAAATTTACTCCGTTTGCTCAAATAAATGCAATTCATTCTTGGCCTGGTTGTTTTGCCACTTACTTGGGGCGTGAGTTTTTGCCCAGACCTCGGCAGTAGTGAACTCCCGATCTCTTGCGAGAACCTTTATCTTTGCCCTTCGATCGGGGTGTGACGCTTGTACCAAATCCGACACAACTACGGATGACGGCTAATTTCATATGTTGTCCTCTTGGACCATGTCGTAATCTCGTCACATCTGCATCGGCATCCCGTCAGTGCACATTGCATCGGCTTGCTATTTGGGGCGCCATACTTTCTTTGGCGGCGACGCCTTTGTCTCACTATTTCTTGGATTTCGCGGCAATCGGGCACGCTCTTCCTCAACATGTCTCTGCCCAGTCTGTGCCTCGGCTTCTTCAAGCCCGACCAGCCGGCGCACCGCTCCACGAAGGCTAGTGAGTCTGCAAGGCTACCTTGGTTGGTGGTACCCTACCTTCTTCTCTCACTCGACTCCTCGAAGTCTTCTTCTTGAGATGACTGATCCGTTTGCTGCGGGGTGGGAGAGGTCTAGACGTTTGAACTCTTGCAACTTCGTTTGTCCTTCTCCTTTGCTGTTTGCATTCTGGGCAGTTGCCGATTGTTGGTAATCGGCTCATTCCTGAATCCCAGCAATGCTTGAAGAAGGGACAGTTCCAGTGCTTGTCCATGTTGTCTTGCTCTCTTCGACCTCCCCTGGCTGGCGCCCGTGCCGTCATCGTTCTGTCGTGCTGACGATACCTCCTGTTTGCATCAGACCGACGATATCCTTCATCGTCGTTATAGTAGCGACGATGTCGGTGTACTGCTGTTCATATTTGTTGAGGAGATGCACGGATAATGGGCGTGGATACCGCATGCTTCTCACCTCCTTCCTCGGCCAGGTACCGTTTATCGTCGTCTTGGGGCCGGTCACGTGGAGCAGCTCGTCTTTCTCTTTGCCACCCAGTGTGTTTGCTTTCAGCTTTGTCGCGTCATGGCAGATACGACTCTTGCCATATTGAAACGTCGAAAGAACAGTTCCCTTATGGAGTCGTGAGATCGGCCAGTGTTGGCGCCATGGGAGGCGGGCGTCGTGGGAAGAGGCTTCGATGAGGGTCGGCTTAGCGAGGACCCGGCTTTGCCATTCCGACCCTCGTACTCGACCGAGTGCTACCGCCATCTACGATGTGGATGGCGGGTGGTTGTTGAAGATTATCGTTGAAGATGGTCCTGCGAGTCGTTACTGGAATGTGTTGACGTCGAAACCACCGGCGAGACGTGTTAGTCCCAGCAAGTAAGAGCCGGGAGCGACTAGGGCTGCGGGCGCTTTGATCCCTCGGAAGCGACGGCCCGCAAGGCCTCACAGTCGCGCGATGCAAATTGCAAGGGCGTGCCACCTGACCTATACCTGGTCAGGAAGGTGTGGATGATGCCTCGCTTAGTTTCCTGCAGGGCACACACGTACACGTTAAATACGAGCCTCGATCGGCTCTCAGGTTGTCCTGTGAATCGGCTCATGGAGCCGATCCACCCATGATTCGTCCGAGGTGGCCGAATATATGGTGGTCCTGCTTGATCATGATAAAGCGTATGAGATCCACGACGATCTGGGGTTTTCACCGCATAATCGGATCATCCTACTCACGATTGGGCCTCGCGCTCACACACGGTAAACGTAAGCCAGCCCTAGACAAGGCCTAAAAACCAACACTAGGTTGATCCTCGGAACGTCCTGTCTAGGGGCAGCAAACTACACCCTGCATGCCGCTGGATCCTCCAACCCTTTGTAAGGCCTAACTATTGCAGATATTAAACTAATCCTTGATGAACCAAGGAGCGACCGTAACGGATCAGATCTACTAAACAACGATCAAGCGGGTGCCGCCCCTGCACCCATGATGAGGTACAAGGACGGCTAGATGCGCAAGGGTTGCACTACGACAGCATATGATACTAGGAACAATGCTAACCCTAACACATCTATGATAACTACGTTGCTCGCCATCAAAAAGGCTTCAGCACGAGCAACGCATGAACAACTAGGCAGGCTCGTGCTGCCTAGATCGCGAGATGCGATCTAGGCAGCATGGTGCTTACCGGAGGAACCACCGAGACGAAGGAGGTTGACGTGCGCCGAGATTGGTTTGTGTGAACGTTGGTTGTTGTTTATTCCATAAACCCTAGATACATATTTATAGTCCGTAGACTTAATGTGGGCGTGCACTAAATCGTGCACGAGATAGATTCTAACTTCTAAACTAACATGCGATCTAATATGTCTGAATCGTGGTAGTTTAGCCCAATTTGGTATAAAAGGCCGATTCACATGTTTCTTCTATGTACAATCTTCACACCCATCTTGTCAGCATTACCTCATTCAAGTGAGTCAGGTGATAACATAATATAAAGCCATAGGCGGAACCTTTTCCAAATTGGTGGCGACGATTTCGAGGTAGAGCCAAATGAGCGCCTCGTTCTCCCTGCGCTTTCTTTACGAGTCGCTGCCACTATGCCGCACCACTCCTCCCCGCCATTTTCCAGCGGCTTCCTGCCTCTATTTCCCCGTCATCTCCGTCTATAAAACCTCATCCTCCTTCCCTACCACCACCACCTATTCAATGTTAGGCAGCAACATCAGGCTAACACCTCCACCGGCCAAACATGTGTCGCCCCTCCAGGCCCAAGCTAGGCGAGGACGACACGGAGGGTTCGCCCAACGGAGATGCGCTTTCTTTGTCTAGTCAATAAGTGGTTTGCTTGCCTTGAATTACCAATATAGGCAAAAAGCCGATGAGGTTGAGCAGCGGCGAATTCTAAGTTTTCCAGACCTCCACACAAGTTTCCAGAAATCGAGGGGAAATGCAGCCCCGTGAACAAAGGCAGACTGAAATTGGAAACCGCGCTGACATTGATGGTGTACATATAGCCTGAGATGGAGGCACATCATGGATGACATGATTCACATATATATAAATGGATCATGGATACATCATGCATGGATGCAGCACATATACTGCTCGTGCATCCCGAATTATAAGTCTGAAACAATTAATGCAACAGCTAGTAGATTGAAGCGGGCGGGGAGAGCGTCCGTGCGCCCTCATTTCTCTGGAGCGCACTACTACGCTGCCTCCTCTATTTCCCACCTAGTAGTACGATGCAGACATTCAAATTCCAACAACTTTCAACTCGCGCCAAAACAGAACCAGATGGGGGCTCGGACGGCCCTCCGATGGAATGCTCTAGCTGTACTGGACGATGGAGCGGTGGGAATGTGTTGGGGCGCCAATTCTTTGAGGATGACGTTGCGGGCCACCAGCGTCTTGCCGGACTCGTTGCGGATGCGGACGGAGAATGGCGCCTGCAGGCGGTGGTTGGAGTCGAGGCGCCAGATGGATCCCCAGGACTCGCGCATCCTCGTCCACCTCCGCCGCCGGCGGCCGGACTCCATGAGGTCCACCTGCGCGACGTCGCCGTCGCCGTTCTCGTACTCCACCAGGATGGCCATGTAGACGGCGTTGGAGCCCTCTCACGTGGAAGCCCACCTTGAGCCCCAGGAACTCGCACGGCACCCTGCGTTTTTCAGCTTGAGATTACAATAAGAGCCAGGTAGATCTAGATGGAATTAGGCTTGCTATAGGAGGGAATCTTTTCATGTTACAACTGGTGCTGCTTTCTTGCTAACATGGATGTCTGAATTTAAAAAGAAAAAAGGACGGAAGCATGATCTGTGGACGGATGTCGTGAGTCGTTTGGTCACAGGAGAGGAGGACGACGACGGGAGAGACAAGAGGTGGGCAGTCGGGCATGTGCGCAGCCAGTGAGGTTGTGCTTGTGTCAACAGGAGGGACTGGTAGCAGAGTTAATGGGGACGGTTCTTTGGTTGGCTGGGACAGTGGCTCACCAGAGCACGCCGTGTCGGTGAGTGAAGAAGAAGGTTTATGTGGAGTAAAAGTGTATACCTAGTGAATGATATGTCGATGATCGGCGTGCCTGAGCTCGTCGTTGCGGCAGGCTTGGCGAGCGCGGAAGAGCGGTGCCGCTGAGGTCGAAGTGGTAGGGCGCCACAGGGTAATAAGTTCATGTCCGTGATCACCACCGTCTCCGTCCGACCCGAGCATGCCTTGTGCTTCGTGCACTTGATCTGCATCATCGCCGGCCATTGTATTGGTACATCGTCAACAAACAATAGGTACTATCAGCTATGGTAGAAATATCTTCAACTCTGGACTTTTTTTAAAAAAAGTGCTACTATTTGGAAATCACAGGGGAGAGGACAGGAGACACTGGATCCGTTTGCATGGGACAACTGTGCCGCACGCACTGCAGCAGGAACGTGCCGTCGCAGGCGCGCTGGTGGACCCACGCTGCAGTGGCACGAATTGCAACCGAGCCAAACAATAATCAAACCCAACTAGGTCTAGCTTTGACTACAAGTACAGACCAAGTAGAGAATCAATGCAGACTAAGTGACACGATCCAATCGTCAAACCCTTAATCTTGCAGCAAGCTAGCTATACTAGCAGAAGATTACTACTAGTAGTAAAGGCTAGTGGTAGAGTGAAGATTTAGTAGTACCTTGTAGCCAGCATGCGCATCCCTTGCCGTCCTTGAACAGCGGCTGGTTGCCGCAGAGGTCATGGCCATGAACGGGTACTTGTTCACGTTCTTGAAACCACCAAGCGCCGCCTGCACATTCACATAGCCCGACGCCATTGTTGCAGTCAGTAACCAACCTCGAGCCAGCCAAAGCAGAACAGAAGCAATGTACATAACCAGCTCGTATAGATCTGAAAACGGAGGCGTACCGTTGTCGTAGGGACCGGCGCCGTTGGGCGCGCCGTACCAGGTGGCCTGGCCACGCCCGACTGGCCGAAGGACGCCGCGCTCTCGGTGAAGTTGGGGCCGACGTCACCGGCGACGCCCGTGTCCAGGCTGGACTCGTCGGCCTCTGGCTGCTCGGCCACGGCGCGGCCCCGGCCGGGGAAGGGGAAGAGCAGCAGCATTGCGACCAGCACCAGCGGCGGCGCCGCCGCCAGGGCGTCAGCTGCTTCGCCATCTTCTGGCTCGCCCCTTGTAGTGTAGTGCACTGAACTTGGCTGTGTGTGGTGTTGGTGTTGGTGGGGGAAGAGGTCCGTGGTGGGCGCGATTTATAACCGGCGAGCTGGTACACTAGCACAGTACACTTGGAGGAGGAGCTCTGAGCAGAGCACCACGTAGAGTATTGCTACTTGGGGGTCGGTGGTGTGGTTGCAGAGAGAACGTGCCATGTTGCGTCGCACATGGCTACCTAGATACACGCACAGCATGGCGTTAACCGGCTACGCGCGTAGCTGAGCGCGCAGATAAATACGTATCACTGACAGCATCCCATGCACCCAAGGAACTTCGTTTTTCCAACAGTTGTAATGGTACAAAAAATATCTTGGAAAATTTGAACATGTTTACATTAATCTAGTTTCTCCTCATCCTCTTGTCCCAGTCGGCCAGACCTCTCTCCGGCCGCTAGGTACCCCTTTAGAAGGGTTTTGGGGAAAGCCTCACCGCATTATAATGGCGTGGGGTTCGGTGTGGAGTTGGGATTCTGATTCTGATACCGGATCCTATTGTGGCTAATATGTGCAATCAACACCCCCGCTGATCCCAGTGAGAGGTTCTTTCGGACGTTGAGGAGGCTGGACGAAGAAGTCGAAGGCCGACTCGTGTCCACTTCCGTCATGCTTGTCCATGACTGGTGGGAGGCGGAACATGCGAACGGACCTCTCCCAGGACACCTTCGCGGACGAAGTGGATGTCTAACTCGATGTGTGGGCCCTTTATATTTACCTGCAGTTCGAGGACATGTAGATGGCGGAGACGTTGTCTGATGAACAGAGTAGCGAGCTCGGGGGCGATAAAGTTCTGAACATGGCGAATATGACGCTCAGCGACAGCGTGGGCGACGAGCGCGGTACTCGACCTCTGCGGGAGAAGCGGGACACGGTGGTGCATCGCTTGGAGGACCAGGAATGAGACCATCACCGAAGTAAACCATTAACCCAGTGGAAGCCTTAATCCGGACAACCCGGCCCGGTCAGCGTGGAGTAAACCACAAGAGGCTGATCGACGAGCATGGGTTTGGAGACCAAACTTGATGTACCGAACATACATGAACACGTTTCCACGAGAGCCAAGTGAGACGTGCGCGAACATGCATGTGAAGCGGGCTGTGACGGCGTGGGAGAGATCGGAAATGATCGGTGTGAGATCTGCGAAGGCCGCCCGATGCTCTGTGGTCGGTCGCGTCGGGAAAGAGCTCGCCGTCGGAAACGAAGCAGAGGACGTGTCGACGTGTAGGTGAGGGTGACGATCGGACATACTGACCCGTTGTAGAATATCCAGAACATCTTTGTCGTTGTGACGAAAGAGACCGACCGGATCGGGCGACCTTCATACCCGGGAAGTAGTGGAGGTCCCGAGAGATGGAGTCATAGCGAACACAAAGCTATGGAACACGCAAAGAGCCCCTCAAGAAGGCTCGTGACGAGGCGGTGGCCGATGATATCGTCCACATGAAGCGATAAGTATGCCGTGTTTGCCGCAGTGGAGGACAAACGAGAGACGTGTCGAGTGGCGGAAGCAACAAATCCTAGAGTGGCGCGATGTAGAGAGCGACAGGTGGTACCGGGCGCGAGGAGGCACACTTCAAGCCGTACGGGACTTGTGGAGGCAGCAGTGTGAGTCGGGGCGAAGGCATCAACAAACCCGGGGGGCACCGCGACGGTAGACCACCTCATCCAAAGAACCATGCGGAGCATTATTCACATCAAGCGTATGGGCCGGGGAGGGTGGAGAACGGCAATGTGAAGAACAAGACGGATCGTGGCAGGCTTGTGTGGTGAACGTCTCCTCGTAGTCGATGCGGGGGCGATCAGAGTACCACGAACGACCGCGGGACCCATTTGCGCGCAGGGTGCCGTCCGAGTGGAACTTCGACGAAAGATCCACTTGCTAGTGACGATGTTGGCCCGCGGAGGGCGAGGAGCGAGGACCAAGTGTCATTGTTGACAAGAGCCTGGTACTCTCGAGACATGGCAGCACGCCAGCGGGGATCCTGCATTGCACGGCGAAGGTGGTGGGGACGACGTCGGGGACGGAGTCACGGCGAAGAAGGTTGAGCATCCACGGACGCACTTTGATAAGGGGTGGCCGATCTTCTCGATGTGAAGCAACGATGGTGATGATGATCACGGGGTGATAGCAGCGGAGAAACACGACGATGTAGTGGATGATAACTTGTATGACGCAACGAGATCTCTCGATTGGTCCCTGTCGCCAATGCAACAACTCTCAACCCTGCAAGATATTCGCAACTCCACACACTTGCGCACGTAGCCGCCGACCACGAAGCGGTAAGTTGCAACCGTCTAATTCCCAATGGAACAGCAGATCACACAAGACTTAAACAGGATCTACACAATATCCAAGCAATATGGTGTAGGGAATTCAATAGTTTTGCAGAGCAAACAACTAAGAACTAGGGTTTATCTTAAACGTGGTCTAAAGCAGCTAGGGGGTCGTCCAAGGCACTTATATAGGCGTCCGGGACGAGTTCTGGTCGAAAGATACAAGTAAAACCGACCCAGAATAGATCTGGTCGAGACAGACTCGGACACGTCCGGTCTGGGGTCCGGTCAACCGGGCTGGTGACCGGGCGGTCCGGTCAGGGGTCCGGTCGACCGGGGCTGCAACCGGATTCCTCGCAGAAATCGTCCGGTTGGCGCCCGGTACGAGGCAGCGTCAACCGGACCAGGGACCGGGTTGGCCGGTCAGGGGCCCGGTCAACCGGGTGCTGTAACCGGGCAGTCCGGCGTGTGGGCCGGTCTGACCGGACGCTGGACCGGCCTGGACTTCTTCTTCTCCTCTCGCGCATTCCTCCCGCTCCTCCCTCGCGCGTCCATGAGATATCTTCATGTCCAGCTCCATGTCCAGCTTCACGTCCATCTTCACGTCCGCTCCTCTCCTCGTGCGATGCTTGTCTCCTCTTCATACCTGATGATACATAAGTAATAGGACTTAGGTAGTATAAAGTTCTCATCAATCAAGGTATCGTTTAGGAACAAGTTCACCTGTTGTTTAAGTAGCTTCGCACGAGCTCGTGTCATTGGTCCAATCCTGACTTCATTGGACTTGAGCTTCACAGCAGGTTCATCTTCAATTGGTAATGACGGAGGTAGTAGTGAGGTAGGGATGTCCTCATCATCTCCCCCCCCTTCAAAAGGCGTCGACCCCGACGCTCCAAGGTCTTCTCCGTCATATGGTGTCAAATCAGCAACATTGAAAGAATTACTGACACCAAACTCATCCTCTGGAAGATCTATCGAGTATGCATTATCATTGATCTTGGCAAGCACTTTGTAAGGACCAGCACCACGAGGCTTCAACTTAGACTTCCGCAGCTTCGGGAACCTATCCTTGCGAAAATGTACCCAGACCAAATCACCAGGCTTGAACAACATCTCCTTGCGCTTCTTATTCATCCTTGCAGCATTGCTCTTGCCTTTCTTCTCAATCAACTCTTTAGTCTTCTCATGAATCTTCTTCACAAAATCTGCCCTCTTGGATGCCTCCATATTAACTCTCTCATGTATGGGCAAAGGCAACAAGTCAAGTGGAGTAATGGGTTTGAAACCATACACCACCTCAAAAGGACACAGCTCCGTGGTAGAATGTACCGCCCTGTTGTAAGCAAACTCCACATGCGGCAAACACTCTTCCCACTCCTTCAAGTTCTTCTTGATCATGGATCTCAACAGTTGTGACAATGTTCTATTCACCACTTCAGTTTGACCATCAGTTTGGGGATGACAAGTAGTGCTGAACAGCAGCTTCGTCCCCAGCTTTCTCCAAAGCGTCTTCCAGAAGTAGCTCATAAACTTCACGTCACGATCAGAAACAATAGTCTTTGGGACTCCATGTAGACGTACAATCTCCCTGAAAAACAGGTTAGCAATATGCGACGCATCGTCGCTCTTGTGGCAGGCAATAAAGTGTGACATCTTAGAAAATCTATCCACTACCACAAATATAGAATCATGGCCTCTCTTAGTACGCGGCAAACCCAACACAAAATCCATACTAATATCCTCCCATGGTGTAGTAGGTGCCGGTAAAGGAGTATACAAACCGTGAGGCTTCAGCTTGGACTTGGACTTGTTGCAAGTAATGCATCTCCTCACATATCTATCCACGTCCCGCCTCATCTTTGGCCAATAAAAATGGTCAGCTAGCATGAGTAGCGTCTTCTCACGCCCAAAGTGACCCATCAAACCTCCAGCATGTGATTCCTGCAATAAGAGCAAACGCACAGACGATTCTGGAACACATAGTTTGTTAGCCCTAAACAAGAAACCATCATGTATGTGATATTTTTCCCATGCTTTACCAAGAGCACATAAGCGATATGGTTCAGCAAAATCATGATCAGTAGCATACAAATCACATAGTATCTCTAAACCAGGAATTTTAACATCAAGTTGAGTTAATAGCATATTCTTCCTAGATAGAGCATCAGCAACAATATTATCTTTTCCCTTCTTATGCTTAATAATATATGGAAAAGACTCAATGAACTCAACCCACTTAGCTAGACGCTTATGCAAAGTAGATTGGGCTTTCAGGTATTTTAAAGCTTCATGATCAGAATGTATGATAAATTCTTTTGGCCACAAGTAATGTTGCCAAACCTCAAGAACTCTAATTAAAGCATACAATTCTTTATCATATATAGGATAGTTCAACTTAGCACCAGAAAGTTTCTCAGAAAAATATGCAATTGGGCGACCCTCTTGCATCAACACACCACCAATTCCAATACCACTAGCATCACATTCAATCTCAAATTGCTTATTGAAATCAGGAAGTGCAAGCAACGGTGCAGAAGTTAACAATCTCTTAAGTTCATCAAAAGCATGATCTTGGGCTGCGCCCCACTCAAAAACAACACCCTTTTTAGTTAAATCATTCAAAGGTGCAGCAATAGTACTAAAGTTGGGCACAAATCTGCGATAAAACCCAGCTAGACCATGGAAACTTCTTACTTGACTCACATTCATGGGAGTAGGCCAATTTTGAATAGCTTCAATTTTAGACACATCTACTTCTACTCCATGCTTAGAGACAACATAACCCAGAAATATGACCTTATCTTTGCAAAATGTGCACTTCTCAAGATTACCATAGAGTTGATTATCACGCAACACTTGCAAAACATGTCTAATATGTATAGTATGATCAGATTCATTGCGGCTTGTAGATTAATATGTCATCAAAGTATACAACCACAAATTTGCCAATAAATTCACGCAAAACATGGTTCATTAATCTCATGAAAGTACTAGGTGCATTAGTTAGCGATGGTGTAAGTACACGTCCGTTGGGAACCCCGAGAGGAAGGTATGATGCGCACAGTGGCAAGTTTTCCCTCAGAAAGAAACCAAGGTTTATCGAACCAGGAGGAGCCAAGAAGCACGTTGAAGGTTGATGGTGGCGAAATGTGATGCGGCGCAACAACAGGGATTCCGACGCCAACGTGGAAGCACACAACACAACCAAAGTACTTTGCCCCAACGAAACGGTGAGGTTGTCAATCTCACCGGCTTGCTAAAAAAGGATTAACCGTATTGTGTGGAAGATGATTGTTTGCAAGAAAAACGATAAAACAAGTATTACGGTAGATTGTATGGTATGTAAAGAATAGGACCGGGGTCCATAGTTACTAGAGGTGTCTCTCCCATAAGATAAAAGCATGTTGGGTGAACAAATTACGGTCGGGCAATTGACAAATAGAGAAGGGCATAATAATGCATATACATGATATGATAAATATAGTGAGATTTAATCAGGAGGACATTACGACAAAGTACATAGACAGCCATCCAACTGCATCTATGCCTAAAAAGTCCACCTTCAGGTTATCATCCGAACCCCCTCCGGTATTAAGTTGCAAAGCAACAGACAATTGCATTAAGTATGGTGCGTAATGTAATCAATAACTACATCCTTAGACATAGCATCAATGTTTTATCCCTAGTGGCAACAGCACATCACAACCTTAGAACTTTCTGTCACTGTCCCAGGTGTCAATGAAGGCATGAACCCACTATCGAGCATAAATACTCCCTCTTGGAGTTAAGAGTAAAAACTTGGCCAGAGCCTTACTAGCAACGGAGAGCATGCAAGATCATAAACAACATAAACAATAGATTGATAATCACCATAACATAGTATTCTCTATCCATCGGATCTCGACAAACACAACATATAGTATTACGGATAGATGATTTTGATCATGTTAGGCAGCTCACAGATCCAACAATGAAGCACAATTAGGAGAAACTGACCATCTAGCTCTTTGCTATGGACCCATAAGTCGGTGAGCTT